>APFE031011537.1:25570-47861 GCA_000404065.3 Pinus taeda | reverse complement strand
CCCCTTCAAAATGAAAAATGTTTCATTCCCTTATAAAAGTAGGGCCTCTTAAGGATCACTCGAAGTAGGCGTAGAATAGATGACAACACTTACATCATATTCAGGAATAACTCTCACTAGAACCATAACATTCCTCACCAAAGTTGTGATGATCAATTCCTCGAGACTTCACATGATGAAAACTTGTAAAACTTTATTTTTCTAGATGAGTTATCATTTTATTTATTTTATTTAAATTAATTTCCAACTAAATCATAACAGTTCTTGTTTTCAACTATTTCATTAAACATGGTAAACATCATCTTTTCCATTGTAAATATCAACCTAAATACAATTTATAAATATATTTACAAAAATAAAAACATAAAAAAAAAAAGTTATTAACAAAAAATTATTTAACTAAACTTTTTAAAATAATTAAAACTATTTAAAAAATAATAATAAAAGCAATATACATATATATTATTTATATTTATTTTTCTTATTTTATATTAAAATTACTTTAAATTTAATTAAAAATAATTAATCTAAATCAAAATTAAAATATATAATATACACTTCAAATTAATATATAAAAAGCAATATAATACTTGAGAAATAAAATCATATCTCATTTACAAAGTAAAAAATTGATAAATATGAAACAAATTTAAATTATATAATATATAAAATAAGTAAATGTAAAAACAAATAATACTAGAACACATAAACTATCACACAACGATTTACACTTGACTTGTAAATCTCTTAAAAATTGAATTCGTTCTTATTTAAATAATAAAAACATATATAGTAAAAAAATAATAGATTTATATATGGTATATTTATGTTATTGTTTTCAAATTTCTTTTATTACGTAAAATATCCAATTATATCTAATTTTCCATCCTTAATAAGCACAATACACATTAATATATTTACTATTTTTTATTTAATTACTTAGCTTTTATTGTACTTCTTATTGAGTATTGTTAGAAGGGGATGTAGATATAATCATAGTGTTTTTTAAAGAAAATTTCAACTATGGGATCTGTATTTGTAGTTACTTTTTTCTTACTACCTAAGTCATTCAATTCATAAAAGTATTTGTGATTATTTATTAATGATGCAGGACCATCCAATTCTGAGCAGACAGAAGGTGGTTGACAGTCTCATGGAGAGACCAGAACACACAGTCATTTATGCATAGCTGGACAGGTGTCAAAACTTGTCAGTTATTTTATTTTATTTACTTGTTTTATTTTCCAGAAGGTCGATAGGACCTGGTAAATTAAAAACTGGGAACTATTATTTTTAAATAGGAATTAGCATCAAAAAGTAGTTGTTAATTAGTTAGTGTCCTTATGAAATGTATTAGTTAAAAACAGTTACAAGTTGTTGGACAGTTATCAATCCTGTTGGGGCAGTTCTACTTGAGTAAAGGACAGTTATGCCTCAGGGGAATAAAAATAAAAGAGAGCAGCATTGTAAACGATTCCTCAGCGAGAGAAACAAAAGAAATACAGTCATTTCCAAATTAAACATTTTCATTATTTTATTTCTCAATTATATCACCACTGTGTATTTAAATTTTCATGCATCATAATCTAATTTCTGTGTGACAAATTGGTATCGGCATAACAAAACAGAGAATCAACGAGAATAGTCGAGTAGCATAGCCATATAATTACCACCTACAGGCATATAAGAACGAGGAACTGTGAATGCAGACGAAACCCAGACGGAGAGAATAACCAAAAGCACAGAGCACAGTCATACAATTATCATTTCCAGGCAGAAACGAACGAGAGTTCGGCATACAAGTAAACTTTCAGGTAACCCGAAAAACAAACCCTCATATCATATTTAAGAATAGAGCAAGCATCGGATGTAGCAAATACGCATTTGAATTATTTCATTAACCTACTGTAATAAAGTAAATACAGTCCAGGAAATACACATTTCTCTCAAATAAAAGTTTCATTAAAAGAACAGAGTCTCGAAATAGAATTTCGGCAAATATTTGTTACAACCATAAACCACATTAACATAGCAAGAGTCACCAATAGAGCAGCGAGCAGGGGTTTCGTATAACCGAGGGTTTCTGCGAACATACGACAGTAACTACAGGACGAGGGTTCGAATCAATGAGCAACCCTCTCACGAAATAATCTGACCATGTCATACAGAATGGGGGCTTGACGCCACTGAATACCCATCAAGGGTTTTAACAAAAAAAAAACTAAGTCACAACATTATAGAAGCAAGGGCTGAGACCAACAAAAGAACGACGAAGGGTCACACAGAAACAGAACCATTTATTTTGCAACTCAAAAGACGGACTACCAAAAAAACAGGACTAAAAATTATGAATAAGTTACAATCAACTACATGGGGAGACACTACCCATAAAGAAAGAGCTTGAGAGCTTGTCAGGACGCGAGGCGCACATCGAACCACAAACCCGACTACCTGGAACCACCTGCAACGAGATGAGAGCAGGTTAGGGACCTGTACAAACACAAATAAACATTGAATTCAAAAACCAGAATAAGATTGGAGTAAGAATCTTACCTGAAATTAAGGGAACCGAGTCGAAGACCACCGTGACTACTAAACCCTGAAAGACCAGTAACAGGTGCGTTAGAACCAGAGGGATAAGGGCTAAACCAGTCCAGCAGGGAACTATTATTTACCTGGGTAACAAGGTTGAAGCACGAAAACTCATAGGAGGACCTGTCACGAAACAAACCCATCAACCAAATGGATGGAAACAACATTTCCATAAGAAAAAATCAGTTAAAGACACAGTGAAACAAGATTGTTATCGTTCTGAGCAGAGGGTGCTCTCACAGGCCATCGAACCTTACCTCCATAGCTATAAAGAACCAGAGACATCCATACAAACAGGGACTTGAAACCAAAACAACGAAGAACAAGAGTTTCCCACACAGTCGCAGAGTAAGCCTTTCGACGCAACAGGAGTGAAAATGACAAATGCATACAGTAGGGTTGACAAAAGGCAAAGGTCGTGCGAAGAGAACCGGCATGTGGAGGTCGATAACCGGCGAGGCCCATTGAAACCCTAAAACGATTACCAAGGAAACGTACCAATCATTTAAATCAACCATAAATTCATTCACGACGCAGGTCCTGTCAACAGGTGATATTTTAGAATCGGCGGGAGGCCATCATAAGTGGTATCAGAGCTAGTTTCTTGAGTTGGAACTAATGGAACAGGTGGAAGGCGAAGGTTGAAGAAGAAGAGAGGAAAGAGGAAGAGGACGAGGACAAGTAGTCCGTAGGGTAGTAGATGACAGACTTCGAGAGGAGATTCGAGTTTTACGTGAAAGATTGGCAGTGGTGGAGGCTAGGGGAAGGAGAGACCCAGTAGATGATAGTGATGAAGAAATAGCTGAACCAGAGGATGAGTTCGAAGGGGTGACACCGGAACTTAGATTGTTGAAGTCAGTTTTGCTATCCAGTCATAAGCCAAGGCATGAGTTACCTAATTATGATGGGAGTTTGTCTGCAGATGTGTTGTTAGATTGGCTGAGTGAAGTAAATAAATTTTTTGAGTTTGAGGAAACCAGTGAGGACAAACAAGTGAAGTTCGCCACCACCAAGCTGAAAGGACATGCGTCCTTATGGTGGGACAGCGTTCAGGCGGAAAGGAAAAGACTACACAAACAGCCTATCAAGAAGTGGGCCAGAATGGAAGCAAAACTGAAGGAGAAGTTCCTGCCAAAAGATTACCAGATCATGTTGTACCGATAGGTACAGAACTTGAAGCAAAGAGGAATTACTGTCAGGGAATTTACGGAGGAATTTTATAAGTTGAATTTACGAGCAGGGTATGTGGAAGATACCTCAGAAAAAACAGCCAGATTTGTGAATGGCTTGAGAGGGGATATTTTGGATGAAATCGGTATCCTCTCACCTCAAACGTTGGATGAAGCCTATCAGCTTGCACTGAAGGCAGAGGAGAAAATTAACAGGAAACAGAACACCAAGAGAGGAGGTGGTTCTGGCAGGGGAAAAGGAAAAGTTTATAGCAGAGGTAGAGCTACAGGCTCAAATGAGAAGGGCAGCAGTTCCAAATCTGCTGGCACAACGGAGAAGGACAACAACACCAGGGAAGGACAACCAGCTCAGTGAGGGCGAGGATTTGGTCGAGGCAGGGGAACTGTCCAGTGTTATCATTGTCACAAATTGGGACACAAGTCATATGACTGTCCTGAAGGTGAACCAACAGGTGGGAGAGGAACCTATGTTGCTCAGCCAGAGGATGTTGAGGAGACACCTCAAGAAGCAGAAAACACACCGGAGACAGGTGAATCTTTGGTGTTAAATAAAGTGTTGTTAAAGCCAGCAAAAGAAGTTGCAGAACTGGATCAGCCAAAGGCTTTGTTTCGCACTGTTTGCAAGTCACGAGGTAAGTGCTGTAAACTGATCATTGACAGTGGGAGTACCGACAATCTAGTAGCTGTGGAGATGGTAGAAAAGCTGGGATTAAAGAAGCTGAAACATCCTACTCCCTACAAGGTGTCGTGGCTGCAAAAGGGGCACCAACTGTTAGTTGACGAACAGTGTGAGGTGGAATTTCAGATCGGTATGTATAAGGACAAGATCCTTTGCAATGTCATGCCAATGGATGTCTATCACTTACTGTTGGGACGACCTTGGCAGTTTGATAGAAGTGCAATTCATGACGGGAAAACCAACTGCTATAAGTTTGTGAAAGACGGGATCAAGCATACGCTTATACCCATAAAGGAGGAAAATACAGCAGAAGCTAGTGGAGTGAAAGCGCTGCTGTTAGGCGGAAAAGAATTTATAAAACAGATTGAGGACAGCGAGATAAATTTTGCTGTCATAAGGAGACCAAAGGCAGTGGTACTTCATACACAGGTTTCAGATTTGCCTGAAGAAGTTCGGAAGTTGCTGCAGGATTTTGGAGACATTGTGGTAGATGATCTTCCAGATGAATTGCCACCAAGGAGAGGTATTAGTCACTACATTGACTTTATACCAGGAGCAAGCCTGCCAAATAAAGAAGCTTATCGCATGAGTCCTAAGGACCATGAAGAAATTAGGAAACAGGTCCAGGAGTTGTTGGACAAAGGGTTGATTCGAGAGAGCATGAGCCCATGTGCAGTACCAATTGTTTTGGCTCCAAATAAAGGAGGAGAGTGGAGAATGTGTACAGATTCTAGGGCTATTAACAAAATTACCGTTAGGTACAGGTTTCCCTTACCTAGGATGGACGATATGATGGATTGTTTGAGCGGGGTGGCTTATTTTTCGAAGATTGACTTGAAAAGTGTATATCACCAGATCTGGATTCAGGAGGGAGATGAATGGAAAACCGCTTTCAAGACGAATGAAGGCTTACATGAGTGGCTGGTGATGCCATTTGGTTTGAGCAATGCTCCCAGCACATTCATGCGCCTGATGAATGAAGTGCTGAAGGAATTTAATGGTAAGTTTGTAATAGTTTACTTGGATGATATTCTGATTTTTAGTAAGACTAAGGAGGAACATTTCAGACATTTGCAGAGTGTGTTGAGGAAGTTACAGCAGAACAAGCTGTTAATCAATCTGAAGAAGTGTACCTTTTTTCAGCGAGAATTAGTGTATCTGGGCTTTGTCATCGCAGAAAATGAACTAAAAATGGACCCAGAAAAGGTGACAACTATAGTTAGTTGGCCTTCTCCGAAAAGTTTAGTTGAAGTTCGAAGTTTCTATGGACAAGCCAGTTTTTACAGGAAGATTATCAGAAATTTCAGCGAGATTTGTGCACCAATGTTGGATACGATCAAGAAGATAAATCAGCCATTTCACTGGACTGAAGCAGTAGAACATAGTTTTCAGATCTTGAAAAAGAAGATTACTGAAAGACCAGTGTTAAGGCTACCTGATTTCAACAAACTTTTTCAAGTTCGTTGCGACGCCAGTGGTACGGCCATTGGGGCAGTCCTTAGCCAGGAAGACAGACCGGTTACTTATTTCAGTGTAAAGCTAAATGAGAGCAGGCAGAAATACTCAACCTACGACAAGGAGTTTTACGCCATTATGCAAGCTTTGAAACATTGGCGACATTATCTGTTAGGTAATGAGTTTGTTTTATTCTCTAATAATTCTGCGTTACAGTACATTATGTAGCAGCACAAATTGAACCATAAGCATGCAGCTTGGGTTGAGTACTTGCAAAGTTTCACATTTGTACTAAAACACATTAGTGGGCAATCAAATAAGGTAGCAGATGCACTTAGTAGGAGAATATTGCTTCTACAGGAAAGCACGATGTAGATTTTAGGCTTTGCACATTTAAAAGAGTTGTATCCGACCGACACCGAGTTTATGGAGGCCTATGAGGCTTGCCAAAACCCGCTGTTACGAAATAACAGCATGTGGTTAGACTATAATCTACAGGAAGGATTGCTGTTTAAAGGAGGGCAGTTGTGTATTCCCAACTGTTCTATGCGGGAAAACATTATACAGGAAAAACACAGTGGAGCCCTGGCAGGACATTTCAGTATCGACAAAACAATTGCTCAGGTGCAGCATTTTTATTACTGGCCTAAGTTGCAGCGGGATGTGCAGAGGTACGTGACTAGATGTAAAATTTGTCAATTGGCAAAAGGTCACAGTCAGAACACTAGACTTTATATGCCATTGCCCATTCCTAGTCGACCATGGGATTCAGTTAGTATGGATTTTGTACTGGGTTTCCCGAAGACACAACGAGGCTTTGATTCAGTAATGGTTGTGGTAGACCGATTTTCAAAGATGGTGCACTTTGTACCATGCAGGAAAACCAGCGATGCTACTTACATAGCACATCTTTTCTTCACAGAGATTGTGCAGTTGCATGGACTTCCAAGATCCATTATCTCTGATAGAGATGTAAAGTTCACTGGTCATTTTTGGAGAACTCTGTGGAGAAGGTTGAATACCCAGTTGCAGTTCAGCTCCGCTTATCATCTGCAGACGGATGGACAGACGGAGGTAGTAAACCGAATTCTGGGAAATTTACTTCGAAGTCTGACAGGTGAAAATTTCCAGACTTGGGGCCGTGTACTTGCTCAGGCGGAATTCGCATACAACGATTCCCCTAACCGCAGCACAGGTTACAGTCCGTTCCAGATTCTGTACGGCATGCATCTGAGAGGAGTGCATGAGTTACGAGATTTGGGGAAACTTGAGAAACGGAGCGCTGATGGGGAAGATTTCGCCCAAGCTATGAGCAATTTGCATGAACAAGTTACACTGAAATTACAGGACAACAGTCAGAGGTATAAGCAGCGAGCTGATACAAAACGTCGAGAAGTTCAATTCAACGTAGGGGATGAAGTCCTTGCGTACTTACGTAAGGAACAATTTCCAAAGCGAGAGTACAACAAGCTAAAATTCAAGAAAATCGGGCCTTGCAAGATCATTCGCAAATTTTCTGCGAACGCCTATGAATTACAGTTGCCACCAGGGATTGGTATTTCCCCTATTTTTAACGTGGCAGATCTGTTTCCTTATGTCACAGGTTCAGCAAATAATGCAGCGGCAGAGCCACCGGGGGATACCAAATGTGAAGGAGATTCGTGGAAGAGACAGATGCCGATGGCACCACCCGTTGAGATCGAAGGGATTCTGGACACACAGGTAGCTAAGCGCACACGCAAGAAGGAGTATTTGCGGTATCTGGTGAAATGGAAGAACGAACCGTCCAATAGAGGACAGTTCGTGGCTTAACGCGACGCAAATACAGAAAGCAGGCTATTCTGTCGATGACCTCATGGAACGGAGCCATGACTTTTTGCCACCCTAGGAGCCCGATGCAGGAGCATCTAGCTCTGAGGAGACAGAAGGTGGTTGACAGTCTCATGGAGAGACCAGAACACACAGTCATTTATGCGTAGCTGGACAGGTGTCAAAACTTGTCAGTTATTTTATTTTATTTACTTGTTTTATTTTCCAGAAGGTCGATAGGACCTGGTAAATTAAAAACTGGGAACTGTTATTTGTAAATAGGAATTAGCATCAGAAAGTAGGTTGTTAATTAGTTAGTGTCCTTATGAAATGTATTAGTTAAAAACAGTTACAAGTTGCTGGATAGTTATCAATCCTGTTGGGGCAGTTCTACTTGAGTAAAGGATAGTTATGCCTCAGGGGAATAAAAGGAAAAGAAAGCAGCATTGTAAACGATTCCACAGCGAGAGAAACAAAAGAAATATAGTCATTTCCAAATTAAACATTTTCATTATTTTATTTCTCAATTATATCACCACTGTGTATTTAAATTTTCATGCATCATAATCTAATTTCTGTGTGACAAATTGGTATCAGAATAACAAAACAGAGAATCAACGAGAATAGCTGAGTAGCATAGCCATATAATTACCACCTATAGGCATAGAAGAACGAGGAACTGCGAATGCAGACGAAACCCAGACGGAGCGAATAACCAAAAGCGCAGAGCACAGTCATACAATTATCATTTCCAGGCAGAAACGAACGAGAGTTCGGCATACAAGTAAACTTTCAGGTAACTCGAAAAACAAACCCTCATATCATATTTAAGAACAAAGCAAGCATCGGATGTAGCAAATACGCATTTGAATTATTTCATTAACCTACTGTAATAAAGTAAATACAGTCCAGGAAATACACATTTCTCTCAAATAAAAGTTTCATTAAAAGAACAGAGTCTCGAAACAGAGTTTTGGCAAATATTTGTTACAACCATAAACCACATTAACACAGCAAGAGTCACCAATAGAGCAGCGAGCAGGGGTTTCATATAACCGAGGGTTTCTGCCAACATACGGCAGTAACTACAGGATGAGGGTTCGAATCAATGAGCAACCCTCTCACGAAATAATCTGACCATGTCATACAGAATGGGGGCTTGACGCCACTGAATACCCATCAAGGGTTTTAACAAAAAAAAAAACTAAGTGACAACATTACAAAAGCAAGGGCCGAGACCAACAAAAGAACGACGGAGGGTCACACAGAAACAGAACCATTTATTTTGCAACTCAGAAGACGGACTACCAACAAAACAAGACTAAAAATTATGAATAAGTTACAGTCGACTACATGGGGAGACACTACCCATAAAGAAAGAGCTTGAGAGCTTGTCAGGACGCGAGGGGCACATCGAACCACAGACCCGACTACCTGGAACCACCTGCAACGAGATGAGAGCAGGTTAGGGACCTGTACAAACACAAATAAACGTTGAATTCAAAAACCAGAATAAGATTGGAGTAAGAATCTTACCTGAAATTAAGGGAACCGAGTCGAAGACCACCATGACTACTAAACCCTGAAAGACCAGTAACAAGTGCGTTAGAATTGGAGGGATAAGGGCTAAACCAGTCCAGCAGGGAACCATTATTTACCTGGGTAACAAGGTTGAAGCGCGGAAACTCGGAGGAGGACCTGTCACGAAACAAACCCATCAACCAAACGGATGGAAATAGCATTTGCATAAGAAAAAATCAGTTAAAGACACAGTGAATCAAGATTGTTATCATTCTGAGCAGAGGGTGCTCTCACAGGCCACCGAACCTTACCTCCATAGCTGTAAAGAACCAGAGACATCCATACAAACAGGTGCTTGAAACCAAAACAACGAAGAACAAGAGTTTCCCACACAGTCGCAGAGTAAGCCTTTCGGTGTAGGAGGAGTGAAAATGACAAATGCATAGAGTAGGGTTGACAAAAGGCAAAGGCCGTGCGAAGAGAACGTGCATGTGGAGGTCGATAACCGGCGAGGCCCGTTGAAACCCTAAAACTATTACCAAGGAAACGTACCAATCATTTAAATCAACAATAAATTCATTCAGGACGGATATTTTAGAATCTGCGGTCGGCCATCAATTAACAAAGTTAAAACCCTAGGGTATCTCTTCTAGTTTTAGTTCAAGAGGTGTCCCTAACATGACTAAGATATGATGGTGGTACATGTGGCTTTGAATTGTCTGAATTCGTTTTTGGTTACTCCTTACTCCCTTGAAAATCATTCACATTGAATATGCTTATTGCTTTTAAGTTCAAGAAAAAGTGGTTTCCTGACAAGCAAACCTCCAAATACATAATAATAAAAAATATAAAAACACATAACTTAGCTTTCTCCTTCACACTAAATACACTTAGGCTATCTTGAAAGACATTTGCTTTCTTACAAACTTCCAAAATCTACAACATACAATTGTATCAACCAAAACGTGTACTATTATTAAAAACAAAGTGCGTAGATATCGACAAAAAGAGTAGCAAAAAGAAAAATAGGTCCGCACCTAAAACACTACCGGAAAGAAATCAAAGCCAAAGTCAATAAGCTTAGTTTTAGTTTCGGGATGTTCCCAGAGAACAATTCTCATTGTTGTACTCCGCTGGAAGTGGTTAAAATTCAATATTCAAGCTGCCTTTTAAAAAGGCTTTAAATTCTGAAAGCAATCGCATCCTCCTTATTGGATCTTGAGATCAGAATCAAAGCCTGATAGATCAAGGTGGAGAGGATTTTGCCTGTGATCACGGAGGGTTGGATACTCGGCTTTCATTGAGATGTCAAGACGTGTCTGCAATGAGAGGAGATCCTCAAATTTGAAATAACACTTCGGACACCGGAAGACGAATAGCTTTCGATATCAGTACATGGAATTCTCAATTCAGAGATTCAGTTCATGTTCCTTGGAAACCTTGGAAGTGAGTTTTGACAGTCAAAAAGCGTGAATCTGAAGGGAATCTGTTAGGTTTTCACAAAGGGGGAAACTTGCAAAGTATTTGTGGGAGGCTTTATGCAAATGTTCAAGATGAATGAAGTTTCACCCAAGGCTAGATCAGAATCTGCGATGGTGGCTGCCAGTAAAAGTTCCCATGCCATTTCGAAGTCTTATGGTGCTGCCAAAGACGAAGGAAGAAGATCAAGTAAATATTCGAAGCGCAAGATTATCACTACTCCCACTGTCCGTATTGTACATGTTTATGAACCAGAGATTATCGTAACGGACCCTCAAAATTTTCGGTCTTTGGTTCAGAAACTCACAGGGAAGCCTCCCCATAAATTAAAAGAGAAGAAGAGGCAGACCAATCCCAGTGGCCCATCGTCTGCGGTAGCCAGTGCAAAAGTTGGAGTGGAAAATGTCCAAGATACTTTATATAGCAATGGCCAGATGCCTATCATAGAAAACGAAAGTACCAAATTTTCGATTGAGGAGAGCTCTGGTTATTCTAAAGCATTCAATGACACGGACACGATAGTTCCCAGTCTGGTGAGTCATGGATTATTGCATGAGAATCCTCCGGTTTGCGATAATGTCCAACATCATTTTAATAGCAATAACCAGATGCCTATCATGAAAAAGGCAAATACAGTTTTTTCCATTGAGGATTGCTCTGGTTGCTCTGAGGCACTCAATGACACAGCCATAATTTTCTCTTGCCTGGTGAATCAGGAATTATTGCAGGAGAATTCTCTGGTTTGGAACAATTCTCCGTTTTGTAATATGTATGACGGGGTTGGGTCTTGCAATGGATTTAAGGATTGGTAAATTAGATGTCAAAACTTCTTCGTTGTTGTAGCTCATTGCAAATCTCATATCCTATCAGAAAGCCAGAGCACTATCATGCCATAATTTAAAGAGTGCAGGGAGGGTCTCCTAATGACTCATCCAGAATTATAAATTATAAATTAGTCACCCCGATTAAAATTTTGGAAAAGGGGATAACATTCGAAGACACTTTCGTCTTATCAGCCCTGCGATGGCAGGTAATGTTGTATACGATTTCCATTTCACCTTTCACTATTACAGTTTGACTGCAGAATTTATCTATTTTCCTCGACTTTTTCATATATGGCACGAATTCATATGTTTTTCATATCTAGAAGTATTTTAACATATTATTGGAGAGAGGATATGATATGACCAATTAAATTCTTATTTTCCATGGTTTTAATAATTAAATTAAATTTAATTTGTTTCATATGGCTTTGTCTGTCTTTGAACTTCAAGTGTTTATGTTCGAAACATATGGAATATAATGAGAATTAAAATTCCGTGTCCTACACAAATGGAACTTCACGGTTGTGAGCTTTACAAAAACTATTTACATTTCTGGATTTCTGATTTTTCCCGCACCTGTTGTAAAAGTAGTTTGGCGGTCTAGGCTCTGATACGATAAAGAGATTTGCCTTTACATCAAAATTCAAAATTTGATCGACTTTTCAAATATATTGCTGGAATCCCCAAAATAAAAACTACAAATTCCATTGAAATGAGGTGATTCCTCCAACAATTCTATTCCTACCTCTTAAACCCTAATCTGCCAGTTTCCATTGGCCGTTAGGTTGAATCAATTGGCAGGCTGGCATCATCACATCCGAGGGAACGGCTATATACGCGACATTTTCGGTGCCACTCTATTTGAGCAATTTCAGCTTGAAACGCTTTAGGCAGACATTGATACAGTTTTCCCTGAACTTGTTTTAAAACAGGTTCCGTTTAAATTGATGCATGATGATGATATAAGAAAAGTCATGTATTCAAAGTTTTGCAATTTTAAGGATGGCTTAACTTAAGATATAGTTTGAATGGATTAGTCGTTAAGATTATGTGTTCTTTCCTAAGTTCAAAATTAGAGAAATAGAATATGTATATTTTTGTAAATTTAACAGTTAAATGTAAATGAAAATAAGTCTTTTATTTCACAAACAAAACAATTTCATACACCAATCTAATATCTACTTTAATTATAATCTTAAAATTATATAATAATAAATTATTATTTATTTAATTAAAAACGAAAAAACCAAAACTTATAACCTTAAAATTTTCCTTTAACCACAGCCACGAATAACCAATCCAATTAGCCGTCTTTTGAATCTAAGGAAAATCAGCATAAATAATCCTTCCTAAAACTTATAGAATAACGCTTTAAATTGTCAATAATAAATTCCATAGAATTAATCTCGATTAGTTGATGCATTGTAAACACTTTCACGACACCCAAACCCTAATTTGTCACCTCAATCACACCTTTCTCAATTCTTTAAATTCAAACTCTCGTTGTCATTTTCAAAGCGGCTGATTGAAGAGCTATAAGAATATATCTTCTTGTTCGGCGTTGTAGTAAAAATTGGAATAATGTAGATGAGCGAGTTATTTTAGTTTTTATAATTTTAATTTAATTATTAATAATTATTAAAGTAAATAATATTGTTTTTAATTTTCATTAAATAAAATATTGATAATAATATATATAAATAGAAAATTGTTATTTATTTTTTAAAATATCATATTATTATTATTTTTTAATGAAATTTTTACAGTAATTTTTAAATAAAATATATGATTTTTTAAAGCACATAGGAAATCTATGTTTAACCTTATATAGTAATATTTAATAATAATAATAATAATAGAGTGGGTTTTATTAATTTTTATTTTTTTATATAAAAATATATATTGTAGTAAATGTTTTAATATTTTTATAAATCAAAAAGGAAAATAAATTTTCAAAATTATAAAATTGAAATTATTTAAATTTTAGAAAAATGTTAAAAACAAATATTTTGAATTTATCTAAAAAAAAATTTATGTAAAATTATTCAAGACATTTGTTTATATTAACAATATTAAGAAGAAATAATTTAGTCCATAGATATCAACAAATACATTGAATGTGTGGTTCAAAATTTTGTATAGATTTAAAAGACTAGTAATTTCTTTTTTAATAGAAAAAGCCATTTTTCCATTTGCAAATAAAAAAATTAAATTGTGTATATAAGTGTATAATATAATGAATTGAAATTATTGAATTACTGTTAATAAAAACATTAAAGTTTTTATAAAATGTTTTTTTTTTAAATAATGAAAATAGGTTATATATGAATGGAGAAAAAAAATGCAGACTAATTAGGTCATTTTCTTTCTGAAGATATTTCATTGTATGAAGTAGAAACAACAATATATATGTGATAGTATTATTTGTGAGCCTAAAATAATCAAAGACCAAACAAAGATGATAGAGGATGTCATTATCTATAAAAATAAGATATTAAATGAAATGGGTGTGCAGAGTGAAAGAAGACCATCAAATGTGAAACCATATGTACATGAGAGGTGTAGAGAGTGAAGGAAAACCATCAAATGTGAAACCACATCTACACCCTCATTACCAAGAAAAACTGTCATATCAATACCAACATTATCAATGAATAAGATGGAATATTCATCAATATACATGGAATAGAGCATCAAAAAACTATTATTCAATAGTGTACTATCAAAGACCAAAAACTTCTACAAATTAGAAAAGTCATAACAAATATAATACAAATTAGGGAAGTCATAACAACTATACATGGAATAAAAAAAATAAAAGTATGCATGAAATAGTCATCAAAGATTAACACCAAAAATGCTTCACTTAGGATGGATGGATCACTATCAATGGCAAGAAGAAAGTAGAATATAAGGAAATTATATTATTGTGTTTCATCTCATGTAACAACCTCAATTACAAAAATTTGAGGACAAAGCATTTTGAAGGATCATACTATATTATGACCACAAAGAGGGCATATATGAGTTAAAATGTATGTGATACGGCCTCAATGGAGGCATATATGAGGTTACTTTTACATGTAATGTGTAACTGACAACATGTGGAATGTGGAAATACATATACAAATAGATTATATAATTATTATTGAGGACATTTTATTTGGTTACATGGCAAAGTATTAAGGTATTTCAAAGAAGTTATAATTTTCTTTAAAGAGTTATTGTGTAATGTGTAAAAAAGTATAAAAAAAATCATATAGTTATTATTGAAGACAAAGATTTAGATGTATGATAATATATTGAAGTAATTAAAAAAATGAAGTTATTTTTTGAGTTATTGTGTAGCTTCTCTTTTATATATATTAAAGTTATGCTTCACACTCACTTCTACACACATAGATATGTACTTTTATCTAGACATGATATTTTAAATATTTAATTAAAAAAAAAAAACAAAAATGCAATTACTGCGTTGAATTCCCAAATCTGGTTTCTCCTTGTCACCTTGAGCAACCACGAGAGTAACACCAACCTCAAACTTAAAATTCTAATGAGTATGATGCTTTAATACAAAACGTAGCTAGATACTTTCGAATCAACTGTTCCGGAGTTCAGCCACTTGAAACGAGTTGATCTAGTAGAACAAAAAGATGAATTGTCAATTAGCCCTCAAAGAATCCAATTGGCGCTAGCACTGAAAAACTAAGATAGACAATAGTGGAAACGTCATTTATGCTTATGTTTAGGCAATGTGTTTTTGTATTGTCCTTTTTATTATTGTTGGCACAATCTATAAATGGCTTTTGTATCGTTGTCTTTTATTGGTTCTTTAAGAGGACAAACAACGGATAAAAAATGTATATTCATGGCGTGTAACCATTTTGTGTAACCTCTGCTGTAAACTTTGACTTCAACGAATTTTTTTATTAAAATATATAAAATATATATCTTCATCCACAGTAACCGGAACCAATTTTTGGATGCATGGAAATAGATATATAATTATTATCGAGGACATGTGATTTGGATGCATGGCAAAGTATTGAGGTATTTCAGAGAAGTTATATTATTCTTTAAAGTGTTATTGTGTAATGTGTAAAAAATATACAAAGAGATTATCTAGTTTTTATTGAGGACCAGGATTTGGATGTATAGTAATATATTGAAGTATTTCAAAGAAATAATGTTATTCTTTGAGTTATTGTGTAGCTTCTCTTTTATATATATTGAAGTTGTGCTTCACACTTACTTTTGTATACATGATATGTACTTTTATTTTCAGATGATATTTTAAATATTTAAATAAAAAAACAAAAATGCAATTATTGAGTTGAATTCTCAATTCTGGTTTCTCCTTGTCACTTTGAGCAAACATGAACCTCAAACTTAAAATTCTAATGAGTATGATGCTTTAATAGCATAGGTACTTTCGAATCAATTGTTCGTGAGTTCAATCACTTGAAACCATAGTTACCAAATTCTAATTGGAATTAGATAAGATAAAAATTCTAATGAAAATTTTTTAATTCCAAAAAAATTGATTATAACATTTTTTAAACATTTTTTAAATAATGTTATTTAAAAAATATTTTTCCTATTTTTTTTCTAATTTATTTTGAATTTTATATCACTTTTAACTATATATAATAAAAAAATCTTAAGAACCAAATCCACTCAAAAAGAATTTACATTTACCTCTGCCCTCCAAACTATATACTGTTTTCAAAAACCTATATTTTTTATTTGATTTCAAAAATATTTTTTAATATAAAATCCTTGTTTATTTAGAAAATTAATATCTCAAATTTATTTTATTGAAAAAATCAACCTCTTGTCTTCCAAAAAAAAAAATTCTAATTTAAATATTTCCTATTTCCTTCTCTATGATTGCGGAAAATCTAACGAGAAAATATAGTTATGTGCATTTCCCTCCAAACCATATACTGTTTTCAAAAACCTATATTCTTTCTTTGATTTCAAAGATTCATTAATGTAAAATCCTTCTCTATTTAGAAAATTAATACTCAAATTTATTTTATAAAAAAATCAACCACTTATTTTTCTAAAAAGAAATTTTCCAATTTAAATACTTCTATTTCCTTCTCTTTGAGTGGGAATACTCAAATTTATTTTATAAAAAAATCAACCACTTATTTTTCTAAAAAGAAATTTTCCAATTTAAATACTTCCATTTCCTTCTCTTTGAGTGGGAAAAATATAACCAGAAAATAAAATTTAATAACATCAATTCTCATAACTCTACAACTTACTTTTGACATTGAGAATTTTGACCATAACCTAATTTAACCTATAAAATCTAAATAACCCATAAGTATCCTAATTTTAATGTTTTTAGCTTGGTGCATGCTATAAAGCAGCAATCTTTTATGTTTTTAGCTGGGTGCATGCTATACCTCAGCAATTTCTATTTTCTTATGAGTACATGCCATATAGCATCAATCTATTTGAGTTTAGCTAATGACCAATCTACTGGTGAATCTTTTGTCCTTCTCAACTGCATGCCATACTGCAAAAATTTGTGTTTTTCTCTGTTGCATACAATACTACAATAATTTGTGTTTCTGTGCAGCATGCCATACTGCAACAATTTTTGTTTTTCTTTGTAGCATGCCATATCACAACAATCTATTTTTCTTTAGTTAATAAACCATTTTCTTTAGTTAATAAACCATTTGCTACCATTAACTATGCCAAGTAATGAACCATACATGCATCCAAATCGTCAAAAACCTACTAAACCATCTCCGGCAATTAACTATGCCACGTAATGAACCATACATACACCCAAATCGTAACCACCTACATTAAGAACGGGATGGAATTTTATGGAGCTATTCGATATTCGAAACGTACGTAATGAACCATACATGCACCCAAATCGTAAGCACCTACATAAAGAACGGGATCGAATTTTATCGAACTATTTGATATTCGAAACGTATGGGCGAATTTTTATTGAACTATTCGATATTCGAAATTTTTTTATTTTTAACCGTGATTCGGCCGTATGGGGTAACTATGGTTGAAACGAGTTAATCTAGTAAAACAAGAAGATGAATTGTCAATTAGCCCTCAAAGAATCCAATTGGCACTAGCACTGAAGAACCAAGATAGACAATAGTAGAAACGTCATGTATGTTTATGTTTAGGCAATGTGTTTTTGTATTCTCCTTTTTATTATGGTTGGCACAATCTATAAATGGTTTTTTATCGTCGTCTTTTATTGGTTCTTTAAGAGGACAAACAACGGATAAAAAATGTATATTCATGGCGTGTAACCATTTTGTGTAACCTCTGCTGTAAACATTGACTTCAACCATTTTTTTAATTAAAAGATATAAAATATATATCTTCATGGCGAGTAACCATTTTTTGGAACCTCTGCTGTAATTTTTGACTTTAACGTTTTTTTATTAATATAAATAAGAAATAAGTGTATGAGATGTATCGAGGAAATTCAGGATATAAAAAAGTGTATGAAATGTATAAGTTTCGTTCACTTGAATGTTGTACATATGTTATATGTAATTTTGTTATCATAAAATAAGCCGAACCATGTCATATGTAATTTTGTTATCATAAAATAAGCCGAACCTACAAGATAAACAAATACTTCTACGCTGATTCCAAATATGCTTGGCTACCTTCTAACCTAAATCTACCATTTGTGCTCGGTAGCAAAGATAGTCTAGTCAATAAAACGAGTACGTCTTTAAAAACCTAGAAACGTCCGATAAAGTTTAGTCAACAAAACGAGTACGTCTTTCAAAACCGAGTAACGTCGGATAAAGTGTAGTCAACAAAACCAGTACGTCTTTCAAAACCTAGAAACATCAATCCCACATGGGAATTTTGGGTCGTTCACATTCACACAATATTTTCAGCTTTGAGGAATGGAATTTTGGAGAATCTAATCTCAACCACTTGTTAGAGTCAAAATGGTCCATTTAAATGTCCAAGTTCAGTTTGATTTAGCCAATTTTAAGTCTAATTTAACTCTAGTTATTTATGTTTCTAACTTAATCTTATTTAACTTATTAGTAATACTGAGAAGAACAACCATTCTCCTCCACTTTTTGTTCTCTTCAATTTTTGACATGGTATGAGAGCTTAGCCTCCACAGCAACAGAAGAAATGTCCAAGTTTAGTTTGATTTAGTCAATTTTATGTCTAATTTAACCCTAGTTATTTGTGTTTCTAATGTAATCTTATTTAACTTATTAGTAATACTGAGAAGAACAAGCCTTCTCCTCCACTTTTTGTTCTCTTCAATTTTTGTCATGGTATGCGAGCTTAGCCTCCTTAAGACTAGTTGAGAGCACGAGAAGAGAAGATAAGCCAGTTTGCATAAGACTCGGTAAGCTAGCAGCAAAGCTAGTGAAGAGAGAGAGACAAAAAGAATAAGCCAACTGGCATAAGACTCTTGCTTAACTTGTTTGGCTTTCTCGACAAAGGCTTTAGATTTATTACCCCTATTTAACTTTGATTATTCGCCCTGTGGACATGTGGAGGATGTATGTCCATTCTGCCCATATAACCAACAATTGATTTTATTCCTCTTTTCTTGTTTTGTGGAATGAAGATGTATCTCTGAAGGATTATAATAATGTGTTCTTGGAACATATTTATAATATCCCCTTCTTTTTCCGGAAGTTTGGCCTTTATTCTGCTTAGGATATTTCATTCTTTCCTTTGGATAATTTCTTCTATTCTTATAGAATGTTTCTTTGAACTCTCTCTTTGCCCTTTTCTTCGCTTTTATTCGTTTTACCAAGGGATCATGTGCTCTTAGTCCATACTTACTGCACATGGACTTCTTATCTAGGAGTCTAGAATGTTTTTCCAGAGATTTGTTTACCTTTGAGCTTGTACAAAGACTTACTAGTGTCTTTGTAATGTGAGCATATATCTCACGGCATGTATATGACTCAAAAGGTAACTAGAAGACTTCTTGCACTCTAATGTAATAAACAAATCTACATGGCATGGCTGCAAGATATACTTGTTTCCATAACAGGTTCTTTGAGTATTTGACTTCATAGATCCTCTGCATCCAGTCTCTATGGAAGTGTTCATATTGGGACATTTTGTGGCACTTCAAAATCATGAGGATGACCTCTTTTTTATCAGTGATCTCACTTTCACTTCGACACCAATGTCCTAGAATCATTGATGTTAGTGCGCCAACCATATTGCTGGTGACAGTGCCATAAGAGTTGTGTATAACATCTCCTTTCTCATCTTTAAGAACTTCTGCTTCCATTGTTTCAATGAGCATAGGAGAGGATTCTGTCTCCCAACACCTGAGGAGTGTCCCTGTAAAACACTAAATAATGGTCCTCCAAGAATCAATTTCATTGTTTCCCCTAAGACACATGAGTTTATATTCTGTATACATCATGTCAATCATTTCTCTGATTTGGCAAACACTCATGCTATCTATATTCCACTCTCTATGGGAATCTGGGAAAAAGGTGTGTGCTTCAGGAAGCTTTCCTTTTCCTTAAATGCAAGGTGTTGGATATGTGGTGAACCTATGTTCAAGAGGTTCATATATAGGAAGGATCTAAGTATCCTCATTTTTGTGATCTTTCTCTGTGTCTTTTTTTCTTCCTTAAATAAGGATGCAACAGTGATCTTTGGTGTAGCCTCAGATTCTCATAATGTGGCTACCTCTTTAGGAAATAATGCTGGAAATCTGTCCACACATTTCACGGGATTTTTAATTTTTATGCTTATTTTCACAAGAAAGGAGTTTGGAACTGGTTTCTCAATTTTGGAGAGATTCAACTTCTCAACTTTATCTTTTAGACCAGTTATGATGTGTTTAGTTGTATCTAAATGATGAACTAATTTTTCTTCGACTCCTTCTATCTTTGATAAAGAATCTCTAGCATAAGAGCGAATCATACTGGATTCAAACTGTACATTGTTTAAACATCTATTTACATCATGTATTGATACTTGGATGGTATCAATTTGCTTCTTGACTTCTATTGATCTTAAACATTCATTTCTAAGCCTTCAATTGCAGTATTTGTCCAGTTTAGCTGTTCACTAGCTTTTTGTATTCTACCATCAATGTCGAGGGAATTGTCACCTTTCTATACCAGTGGGATGGCTTTGGCTGCATTTTGGTTTCTCCTATAACAATTCCTTTATAAAGAGGAAAGGTTGTAGGGTTTTCGACCTTGGATCCATCTAATGCAATCCAAGCATGTTTGTTTGTTGAAACAGTAGCAGAACTAGTAAGGACATTCAATGGAGCAATATTATCTTTCCATGAATAAAAAGATATCCAGGTGTTATTCATGTCCATATAGTGTTTCCAATCTTCAGCAAATTGTTTCTTCTCTACAGGAGTGTAATTTTGATCAAATTCATCACCGTGAGGATTAGTGTATAGATCCCAATTTAACATAGCTTTCATCCATTGGGCACTAATCTCAGATTTCAAACATCCACCCATAAGAGAGAAAAATTGATGCATCTCCATTACTACAGGATTTTTGCAGTCAAAAGGAACAGGATGAAATCTGCACTCTAGTATCGGGCCATTGGCCAGTTCAAGATATCCTAAACCATATCTGGGCTTGGCTGGTCTCATTTGACATATCATCTCAGTCAACCTTGGGTCTTCTCCTTCTAATGTTACAATTTCATGCATCATGAGTACATGATCTAGATCTTGCTCATGTGGAAAGGGTATATCTAAGCACTTGGGATTTGGGCATGAATTTACAGATGTAGAAGGAGGAGCAATATGAGTAATGGGATTATGATTGTTATGGATTTCACATTCGACTAGAGTGAGCAGATTTACATGTTCTTGACAATCTCGACATTTGACTTCTAAAGAACAATAAGTTACAAGCTGGGCTAACTCATATAAAGAATTATGTTTAGAAAAAGATGAAGTATAGCAGGCAATATCTACTGTGGAAGGGTCTCTATAATACTTGGACTATTTACAAGCAATATCTATACCTCTTCAGTAAATGGTGGATCTTTCGGGGAAAGATATAACTGCAGAAGACATATTTTCTGTGATATCAACAGAGGTAATACTTTTGGGAATGAGAGGCTTAGGATTATTTACAACCCAGTGTTCTGGAAACGTCAAGTCTTCCCATCGGATGGTCTGATGCTCAATTTTTCGATTTTTTGAATGAGTGAGGATGACTATACTCCACTTTGAGTCTCTGTTGGGGGTATGGCGGATGGCTGGCGAAAGGGTAATAGTGTAATGAAAACGGCTGATCCAGACTTAAACAGGAACGCAACAAATTACAGAGATAACCATATACACAAAGATGCAATGGAAATAATACTTTATTTCATTAATGGAAAATACTGAAATATGCTTACAACCAGAAATGGAAATAAACCAGCTAGGGCGTTGGCAGCTTATCTCTGAGAAGAGATGTGTGGCTACATACCTCTGAACTATGTTACAATGAGGCTCGAAGGCCTATTTATTGTTGAGAAACAATGGAAAAACCCTTCACGTTCCAAAACCTAACCCTAGAAGATGAAATGCCAAATTGTGGGCCTTGTTTTTGGGTAAGTTGGTATGTCAACTTCCTGGGGTCGCGAATTGGTCGTCTTATCTCCGTTTGACGCGCATGATAGCCCGTTGGAAAGATCTCTCCGAGAACTACGACGGAAAATACGATTTATATTTCCCAAAAAACGTCATTTAGGGCCTCAAAACGGCT
>APFE031011537.1:0-20276 GCA_000404065.3 Pinus taeda | reverse complement strand
AACAATGGAAAAACCCTTCACATTCCAAAACCTAACCCTGGAAGATGAAACGCCAAATTGTGGGCCCCGTTTTTGGGTAAGTTGGTACATCAACTTCCCGGGGTTGCGAATTGGTCATCTTATCTCCGTTTGACGCGCATGATAGCCCGTTGGAAAGATCTCTCCGAGGACTACAATGAAAAAGATGATTTTTAGATAGAAAAATCGCTAGCGGTAGATTTCCCAAAAAAATTCGTTTAGGGCCTCAAAACGGCTCCAGAAGTTTAGGACCCGAAAAACTGCTAAAAATAGTAAATCGTGCTATAACTAAGGAAACTAAAAAAAAACTGCACGAAGCACTAGAGGGGATCCAAGTCGAATTAGTGGGTGGCCACCAATATCCACCTGGATCATTGACTCTAGTCCGACTTTGTGGAATGACTTGAGAGGTGTAGAATAAGTGGGATCCATTTTCAGCACAAGTGAAGTACCACTACTTTTAACGTTATTTTACTTATTGCATGGGGCGGAGATGGGGCACTGCCCCTGTTTTTGGCCTCAAGGCATGTTTCAGTGGGTCGATTTGGGGAGAAGACATTGTGAGGTGGGGAGTTTGGCTGGCGTGGCACATCTCTTAAAAGATGATGTAAGTGTCCTAAGATGAGCTCAACGAGAATATAAATATCGTGTGGAACAAAAGGGTAAAATCTCATTTGATTTTTATTTTCAGTACGAATACAAACCATGAAATCGTGGCCTATCAATCCTTTATATTTTCATAATTTGAAGCTAGAGGTGTCAGAAAAGTTACCACAGGGGTAATTGGCTTCTTGCAGCCAAGCATTCATAGTGACGTTGTTTTTTGATCCTTCGATGTTGGCTTTTCCTATCATTGTGAAGTAGAATTCACTAAGTGTTGGATTGTTCACCCACCTATAAGGAACGTGAGCTGGGTTTAGACCATTTTGAGATAGGTTAGTTTTACCCTACTAATGAACCTCAATGCAATGGAAATTCAACTTAGTACAAGAGGAAGCATTAATTCACACACTTGGTCATTGCACTTGGTTGAAAATCTAGTGGTGTGAAGCTACCATGTGTTGGATTATGACTGAACGCCTCTAAGTCAAAATCCACACTAGAAGCAGTGCATGTCACTCTTCGACTGTATCTCAACCTATAGTAGGGGCATTGCTTTGTCACCCATAAGGGTCGTGTCATCTACAAACCACAACCATGAAGAATCTCGATTGGGGTAGCTTTGAAGTTCAATTCCAAATGGTTGTTGAGAAGAATTCTTTGTAGATGACTTAAATACATGATGGGATATTGTAAGTGGCAGAGTAGCCTTACTGCCATGATCTACTAAGATTTAGCCCTTGGTTGCCTCGATCCAGAGCTTTTCTCTTTTCAGACATTATTCAAACAAATCTAGACAACTATCCCACCTCTGCTTCTTCCTCCAAATGACAATTTTTTATTGCTTGCATCTCAGAAATGCTTTTTCTGGGGGTAGGAAGTTTGGAGTTTCCATGTCACGATAGAAATGGCGATGAAGCCCAAGAAAATTGGTGTTTCCACCCTAGCACCTAAAATTTAGGGTTTTCATGTTGCAATGGAAAAGGCGCCAAAGCCCGATAAAATTGGGGTTTCCATGTTGTGCCCCGATGCCCAGAGTTTGGGGTTTCCATGTAGCGCCCTAGAGTCCAAAATTTAGGATTTCGATGTCATGCCTCGATGCCCAAACCTGGAAAAACTTGGGGTTTCCATGTCGCACCTCGACACCTAAACTTGGGGAAACTTGGGGTCTCTATGTCACGCCCTGGTGCCCAAGCCCGGGAACTTGGGGTTTCCATGTTGCGCCCTTGCACCCAAGCCTGGGAAACTCGAGGTTTCCATGTAACACCACGAGCGAAATTGGCAGCTCCCAAGTTTGGGGAAACTTGGGGTTTCCATGTCCCACCCTTAATGGAACCATGGGTTTCCATATTTTACAGCATGATGGAAACTCAGGGTTTTCAACAAAGCCCCAACACGGGGAACATGGGGTTTCAATGATGATGGAAACTAGCTCACAAGTCTAGGGAACTTGTGGTGTTTCGAAACTGCTACCTAAATTTGCGGAACTCATAGTTTCCATGTTGCGACACGATTGGAACCACTGACATAAACAACCCAAGATTTGGAAACCTGGTGTTTCCACGTGTAGCCCTGGTGTATGGAACTCGGGGTGTCCATTTCGTGACATGATGGAAACAACCACACAAGTCCGTGGACACATGGGGTTTCCATTTCACGTCATGGAAAAAATTGCTAGCCAAATCTAGGAAACATATGGTTCCCATGTCGCATCACAGCTAAAACTGCCGCCCAAGTCTAGGGAGCTTTGGGTTTCAATTTCGTTGCACGAGAGGGTATGACTACCCAAGTCTGCGGAGCATCAAGTTTCCATGTCATCATGTGACAGGGAACGATTGCCCAATTCTGGGGAGCTTCAAGTTTCGTTTTCATCGCATGACAAGGAACGACTGCCAAAGGCTACCGAACATGGGGCTTCACATTCCATGGAAGATGATGGAAACCACCCAATTATGGGAAAATCAGGTATTCCGTGTCCCGCCATGACAAAAACCACGACCTTGGTGCAGGGAACTCGGGTTTCATGGCACAGAATGACAAAGAACCACACAAGTCCACGTAACACAGGGGACTCTCTTTCATGGCATGAGGGATACCGCCTAATTTCAGGAACCTCTGGGTCTTTAGCTCTCTCCCAGGCGAAAACTAAGGCGTTGGTGTGGGGAACTTGGGTTTCCATGTCGCAGCACAACTGAAATTGACCAATTTTATGGAACTCATGCTTTCCATGTGTTACACAACATTTTTTCAGTGTCCCTGTACTCCCCGTTCCTTGATATTGGAGGACCTCTATAGTGAACACTACATGCTTTTCCTTCATGAAGAAACTCCCATTATGTCCCTCTTCACAAGTAGAACAATTCCCTTTTGCACCATTTCCAATGAAACTTCTGTTTTTCCCAATTTACAAGACCGGCACTAATGGCCTTTTTCCTCCTTGCAACGACCGGACCAACTGAGCTTTGTTCCAGTCGCGTCGATCCTATTATGGAATTTTTTTTAAATAAAGTGTTGAAGCTTCTAGTTCTAGAAGCTTCATAACAGAAGTCTAGTAAATGGTTTGGCCGATGGGGTCAAGGATGTGAGTTTGGGCTCCTTTCCCCTATAATTATGGAACTAACTCAAAGGATAGCACCTTCTCCCATGAGAAGAGGATCCATCTCGCATCCTATTATCACCAAAACAAGAGTTTACTTTTTCTTTTGCATTGTCTTAGATGAACGTGTCAAGTCATCTTATGCTTAGTGGGTAGGTGCTAGGTTAGGAGTTTGGAAGGTTTAGCTTTTATTTTGTATCAAAATAAAGTCTAACACCCCTTTCTTATGTTTCATGAGTCCCACAACCCTATTTAGAAACACATAGCTCAAGGAAAATTTGAAAATTTTGAAATTAGTTCTGAAACTACAGTTCTGTAGCGCAGACAGTGTTGCGCTACGAAAACACTACTCTTTTCACAACAATTTTTGTAGCGCACTACGAAAGCACGAATTCATAAAAATAGTCTTGTCAAACATCAATCTAGTAAAAACCCATTAGAATTTTCATGATTAGGTGTCAATTACAAGTTAGTCCACGAGCATGCCATCGCTCCAAACTCATCATTTTGAGTTTCAGGGTCATTACAAATGATAATTTCAAAATTCAAAGAGGTTGGCCAGTGTCATCGCCTTAGTTTGCATGCAAACCCTTGAAACGAAGTTGTGTTCGACAAAAAGCTTTCGGAATCATTCACCAAGGATTTCTTCATCCATGGGCAGGTGAGGTTGATCATCATCGGCAAGCGAGGCTGATCAATTGAGTTTAAAAATAAGCCAGTTTTGTTAGAGGAACTCAGAAGAAAAGATGACGGAGGAAAATAAACACCACAAGTCTAGCCATTGTTTGAGAACTGAGCCAGAAAACACTGAGGTCCTAAGCAGAGAAAAAGCAGTTGTAAAGGCCTTCAAGAAAGTAGGGTGTTGGAAGCTTTGTAAAAAATTGCAAGGAGGGCATACCCAAGTTACCAAGGAGTTTGCACTTCATTTTGATGGTTTAAAGACAAAGGTCAGAATGTTTGATATGAATGTTTCTCTAGAGGTTATAGCGTTGGTGACCAAAATTCCTTGGGGACAAGAGGCCTGGTTTAAGAAATTTAGATTCAACATGGAACCATGCAAGGTGTTCCTGAAGCCACAGTTTTAAGAAAATGACTTAACCAAAGCAGTTCCCAAAGACTACGTCAAGGACAGTTACACCAACCTACTCTTCAACATTCAGTGTTATTTCACCTGTGAAGGTAGATATCAAAAGGACTATTCATATATTTTAAACTTATTTTTCATTTTACTGGTACGATTTCTCTAGATTCACCTTACTTCTTATTTCAAAGTATAGCTAAGATGGTAGATAAAGTTCAACTAAAGTCCCAAGGGTGTGAGACTTCCTTGTTTCATGAAGGCCCAATTAAATTGATAGTGTTACATGAACTCAAAAGGGTCAAAAAAGATTGGTCTTCGTTTTTGTTTGTATGTGAATTTGGAACAAAAAAAACAAAGGTAAGGTACTAGCTCTAGGGTCAAAGAAACTTCATCAGTAGAAGCTAGCAGGTCTATAATGACAAGGGCAAAAAGGTTTGCTAAATTAAAGCCAAGGAAGCAGGTAAAGGAAAAAGCAAGAAAAACCTCAGAATCTAAAAGTCCAACAGTCATTCTTGAAACTCTTAAGTCTGCCAAGGGAAAAAATATTTGAGCTTAAAGGAGAAACACTAGAATGGTCATCCAGCAAACTAGTTCAAAGGTGACTTACTAGGAGCCAGATTGTAAAGGAAAAAGGGAAAACAGTGATTTCAGGAGAAGGTTCAAGATTGAAGGGTGACTTAAGCGATATTTTAAGGGCCATTGATATTACGGAATTCCCTTTAGTGCTGGCAGATGTAATCGAATTTGATCAAAGGAAGTCGAAGAAGGTGAAATCCTCCAAAAAAATAGAATTTAAGGATGAGGTTGCAGCTTTTGTTTTCAAACCCAGAAAAACCTTAACCCAACAATCCAAGAAGATGCAGGATTCCAATATTGAATTGGAGAGAATAGAGGATGCCTTTGTTGTTCAAGAAGAGCTAGCATTACCATATTCAAGACCTGAAGGAGACAAAAGTACAGTTCCTGCTACTCAAACACAAAAGGCTAGTTATGAAGTCATGGAAAGAAGGTTAGAAGCTGCCAACAATGAGATTGCTCAACTAAGGGCAAGAGAAAGAGAACATGTTTCTGAAAAGAAAAACTTCAAAAGGCCGAAGGCTCTCTGGGAGGTTGAAAGAGTGCTTAAATCAGAAATAGTTAGCAATGAACAACAATACTTTACCTGGACCGTTCCTGCAACCAAAGAAGCCAAATTTGTGAGAAAGATTAATACTCAGCTCAGAGCTACAAATAAGGGATTAAAGAGGAAAATTGAAGATCTAGAAATACAACTAACCAATCTAGAAAAAGGGTCTACAAGAAGGATGAAACAAAGTGTTAAAGAAAGACAGTGAAGGAGATGTATTGAAATAGTTTTTGGCACATAAAAGAATTCTGGCATATAGAGGAAGAACAACTGCAAAGAAGAATATCTATGAAGAGATGTGATTTTGATTTTTGGTTAAAACATTAGTTTTCTCAAAATTTTGGAAAAATATCCCAAGCCACTGATTGTTGCAGGCCATGTTGAAAAATAACACACACAGCAGTTTCGTAGCGCACTACGAAATCGCTGAAGATGATCATTTGGATCTTATAGATGCATTGTGAATGGAATGCTCGATTAGTTTCAAATTTTGAAGTTTCTAATGGATATGGGCTCATGTGTGAACTCTCGGATGGTAGGGGTGTAGGTAGGAAAGCTTCAAGGAGTACTCCATAGGTAAAATGAAGAGTGTGCTATGAAAACAGAGTATTTTTGTAAGCAAAGTCATGTTTTCATCCACATGCTTGAGTTCCCTTTTGCACAGGTGGAAAATGACGTTTCAACTAATTATTAATGGATGAAACCTATACACTAGCAGAAAACTGTTTGAAGATAAACACAAAGGGTTAAGGGCCTAAAAAAGAGGAACTCTGTCTCCTAACTTTTAGGGCTATTAAGGCATAATGTAATAGGTTTTTCAACAGCATCATGGTCATCATCAAACTCGGGGACAGGGTTGGAAGCTAATTAAACAGTGTATTAAAGACTCAGATAAGGGTGTTGAAGGCTTGTTTTAGGAGTTTTAGTCCTATTTGTATTAGGACTCTTAAAAGATAGCTACCTGTCAAGTTGTAATTAAATTTGAATAGATAGGTGTCTAAGTTAGGAATTCGAATTCCTCCAAAGATGGATGATAGTATCCAGTGATGTAAATTTCTATATTAAGCTTGAAAATCAATTTCCTTAGGGTTGGAAATTTCATTAGTAAAGGAAAGATTATGTTATCGTAAGAAACTGTGTTTTTCATACTTAATTCAGAGATCAGTTTGACTACTCAAGTTTCATAATGAGTTTATGTGTTTTATGTTCTTATGGCTTTGTTCAATTACTTATTTGCAGTGGTATGAGCTTGTGATACTTAGAATTCATTGGAAAATGCTCTAACCTCCTTCACATGCTTGTAAACTATGTTGTTTCACTGTGTTACTATTTCATTCATAAACCTAAACTCTAAGTGCCTTGACTTCCATGTTTCGTTGACCATGTTGTTTTGTTGAGGACTATTTTGAATCCATAGCCCAATAGATATTTGCTAATCATAGTTTCAACTAGCCAACTAGTTGTACTTTGTTCATTTGTTCTTAGAATTATCCATCTAATCATTAATCAAAAACCCTAAACCTAGTGAGAGAGACCTCTCAGGTTGAGGAGGCTAAGCCTCAACCAAAATATTGGTTTGAAAGAGTTACTCAGAGTTTGCTTGATCAACAGCCTGTCAAGGTCAGATTTTGTGATAACATTTTGGTGTGTCTGCTGGGAGACTGAAGATTACTCATCCCTGAAATCAAGAAGCTGAACTTCTGATGGTAGCAGGAGCTCAGAAAGTTTATCGAGGCTGCAATCTACCTTGGTGACTCCATATATTTTCAGGTTTTTAAAGGTGGCTCCTAGAAGGAGATACACACGGAAAAATCCTGATCCTAATCCACCTACCATTGGAGACAACCCTAACACTATTTCAAGAGGTAGTCAAATATTTTTAGAAATATCAGGTACTCCATCTCATTCAAAATCTTTGCTCTCTTAATTCTCAAAAAGTCCTGAAGACAAAAAAGTTGATGATAAAATTCATGAAGTATTGTTTAGATCAGAAAATGAAGAGGAACTCATTGGTATTATCTTAGACTTGCAAAGGAGAGGAATTGACACCTTAGCCCTAGTATCACAAGAATACAAGGAAGAATTTTGGGAAGTTGTTACCTCTGAGCTATTTTTAGAGAAGGAAGCTTTAGATAAACTGAAAGAACTTCACCCTTTTGAAGTCCTGCTGAAATCTAAAGCTGGTTTACTTCTTCCAAATTGGAGTTCATTTGTTAGTGGTTTACAAAATCCAAGTAGTCCTCCTCATTTTAGTTCCTCATCTTCTGTTTCTACTATTCCTAGTGGCTTTCAGAAACCAAGCAACCCTCCGCATATTAGTTCTTCATCCTCTATCCTTATAATTCCTATAACTATTGTTCTGCCTTTAATCATGACTGCACCTGGTAAGTATGCTCTACTTGTGCTCCCTGCTATTTTGCTTGACTTGCTTAGTAAATATGCAGCTAGGATCCCTACATGAAGAAATTACAACTGAAGAACATGTAGACATATTCAATGATTTTTTTCACAGAGAAGAATTCGATGATGAGGATGTGAAATTAAGACTATTTGCACAAAGCTTCATTTGTGAAGTTAGAAAATGGTTCAAAGTTCTTACACCAGGAAGCATTCGAAATTGGGTAGAGTTTGAAGATAGTTTCCTAAGGAAATGGGGAAATGGAACTAATCCACTCCAAGCACTTACCGAATATAACAACCTTAGAAGAGAATCCAATGAAACAGTTCAAAACTTTTCAAAAAGATTCAATAAAGTGTTCAACTCAATTCCAACTCGTTTGAAGCCTCTAGAAGCCTTAGCACAAATGAGATATGTTGAAGCATTTGATTATGAATTTTCTCTCTTGCTAAGAGAAAAAGAATCTGCTACACTTGTTGATATGCAGAATGATGCAGTAAAGGTAGAGGTAAACATGATAGTTTCCAAAAATTCAACAATGGGAAAAGCTAAATTGAAAGAAGAAGAGAAACCTTCCTCTTCAACTCCTGAATATAAATTAGACTCAATGATGAAAATCATGGAGAAGTTGATGGATAGGTTAGCTGTTGGAAACACCTCTACTCCACCTGTGCAACATGAACTCAATTTAGAAGCCCTCAATTCAAGAGACCTCAAAACCAACAAAGACCAAGAGAAAATAGAAATCAGCAACTTGATCCTCCAGTGAGACCTCCTTTTTAGCAAAATTTGGTTGATGAAGAAGATGATCTTGAAATTCCTGAAGAATCTATCCATTGTCTGGACGAAGAGGTGTTAGGAATTTTCTTGACTAAAGAAGAACATGATGAGTTAGGTTTAACCAATCAAGAGGAAGAGCCTTCATATTACTTTAAAGGGTTTCAACATGCTATCTTTGAGATGTAAAAACAATACAATCTTAGAAATAGAAATGTGCAGATTATTACAAATAAATCGCATCACAAGAAAGCTGCTTCAAAGGTTTCTGAAGCCAAAAAGATACCCCAAACGTTACTGAAGAGAAGGAAGACTCTTCACTTGCTAAAAAGGACACTCAATTCCCTCTTCCTATCAAAAAAGATGAAAAATATGTTTCTGTTTTCAACCTTGAGAATGAAATTTCCAAGATTAAAATATCAGTCCCTTTTAGTGAGATTATCAAGGTAAATAAATATAGAAGCAAGATTGTGGAGATGTTGAATTCACAACCAGGAGCTGTTGATATTTTAAATGTCCAAGAAGATAACCCTACTATATATTTGGGTCCAAGGTTGGAAGATGATCAAAATGAGGAGTTTCCTCCTTTCTATGTAAGCATTACTATTCATGATATCTTTACATAATGCTATGTTGGATTCGGAGGCATCTCATAATCTCATGCCCAAAGTAATAATGGAGAGGTTAGGATTACAGGTAACAAGACCATATAAGTATTTATTCTCTTTTGATTCAAAAAGAGTCCAATGTATTTTTTTAATCAAAGATGTTTTTGTTGGTCTAACACAAATCCCAACAAAGACAATTGTTATGGACATTGTTGTGGCTAATATTACACCAAATTTTGGGATGTTGCTATCAAGATCATGGGTAGCAAAAATCAAAGGCACACTGCAGATGGACCTCACTTATGAACCATTCCTATTTTTGGTGAACAAAGGAGATTGTATCAGGAGACTAGAATGGCTTATATGCTAAGCAGCAAAGATAAACATCAGAACTTTACTATTTATTAATTTGATATTGAACTTGGACCTATCATTCATTTTAATGAGTCAGTTGATAGTGGACCGAAAGAAATGAAAATAGAAAATCAGCAAGAAAATGGTAGTGAAATGAAGGGATGGTGGTTTTTGTACATTGATAGATCAATAGGAAAAGAAGGGGCAGGAACTAGAATTTGGATCACAAGTCCAAGTGATGAGAGTAAGTTTTACTCTTACAAACTGAATTTTGATTGCACAAATAACATGTCTGAATATGAATATTTGATTTTGGGTCTAGATGTGTTGGTAAGAATGAAGGCTCACAATGTTTATGTTTTTGGAGATTCTGAATTGGTTATTAGACAAATTGAGAGTGTCTATCAGACAAAATATGTGAGAATGAGAGCATACCAAAATCTAGTTTTAGACATGTTGGAAAATTGTCAAGCATATTCTTTCACTGTCAGAACTAGAGACCAAAATTCCATTATTGTCTCTTGCTATTTTAGCAAGTCTTTTTGCCATTCCTATTCATTCTTCTGAGAAATATGAGGTTTAAGTTCATTATAGACCAGCTATACCAGATAATATCACCAATTGGTAAGTTTTTGAAGATGATCAATAGGTAACGAATTTTATTTAATTGAAAGAAGAATTTGAAAGTACTCAAGTAGATCAAAAAAACATGTTTGTTGAGTCTAAAGAAAATTTTGAAGTCTTGCAATTAAAGAATAATTCAATACCAAAAGGTCTTATTCCTCTTGAAAATATTTTTTATCAAAATGATGTATTTAAATCACCTAAGATACAAGCTGATGAAGAGGAAATATAAAGCTGTAGTCTGGGTACATCAGCTTTACCTAAGATGATCAAAATTTCAAAGTTTCTTTCAGTTGATATGGAATTCAAGTATATTGATATGATGAAGAGGTTTGTTGATGTTTTTACTTGGAGTTATGCTAACTTAAAATAGTATGATCCTTCCATTATTCAACATACTATTCCTATTAAAGAAAATGAGAAACCATTCAAACAAAAGCTGAGAAGAATTAATCCCCTTCTCATGCCATTGATTGAAAAGGAGATTAAGAAACTCTTTGATGCTAAAATCATTTTCCCAATCAGATTCTCAAATTGGCTTGCAAATTTGTTTCTGGTTAGAAAAAAGAGTGGAGAAATCAGAATTTGTATTGATTTCAGAAATTTGAATAAGGATTCATTAAATGACAACTATCCTCTTCACAAGATGGATTCAATTCTGCAAAATATTGTTGGTTCACAAAGAATGTCTATGCTTGATGGCTTCTCAGGGTACAAGTATATTCTTGTGCATTCAGACGATCAGGGAAAAACAACCTTCACAACACCATGGGGCACATTCATGTATGCCAAATGCCTTTTGGTCTCATGAATGTGGGAGCTACTTTTCAAAGAGCAATGGATATTTTTTTTTTGAAGAAAAGGACAAGATGGTGGTTGTCTATCTTGATGACATCATAGTCTTTTCAAAGAAAGAAGAGGATCACCTGAAGAACCTATAAAACATTCTGCTGAAATGTAGAAGGTTTGGTATCTCTCTTAATCCTACTAAAAGCATTTGTGGTTTAACTATAGGCAAATTACTTGGTCATATAATTTCTAAATATGGAATTAGGATCGATCCTAACAAAGTTGATGGCATTCAAAGGGTAGATTTTCCAAGAAGTAGGAAAGAAATTCAATCATTTCTTGGAAAATTGAATTTTGTGAGGCGTTTTATTCCTAACTTTGCTGAGATTGTCAACGATATAACAAGGATGTTAAAGAAGGGAGTTGATATTAAATGGACAACTAAGGCAAGGAATTCTTTTAAACAAATTAAGAAGGCACTCCCACAAGCACTGGTACTCATCAGTCCATATTTCTCAAAGGAATTTCTTGTTTTTACATTTACCTCCGAAAACAACATTGCTGGAGTTTTACTTCAAAACGGAAAACAAGGTATTGAACAACCTATCTCTTTCTTTAGTAGAACATTAGCTAATGCTGAGCTGAAATATAATATTCTAGAAAAACAAGCTTATGCTTTGGTAAAGGCTATTAAAGAATTTAGAATTTACATTCTACATTCTCACATTGTGGAATATGTTCCAAGTACTGTGGTGAAAGATATTCTAACTCAGGCCTGATGGCAAAAGGGGAAAATGGATTGCAAAATTACTGGAGAATGATATAGATATCAAACCAACCAAATTGGTGAAGGGACAAGGATTGGCAAAGTTAATGACTTAGTCAAACTTGGATTGTCTTGACATAAATATGAATGCAGAAATATCAAAAATTTATGATGATGAGGAAGATATGGTTCAAATTGATGAGAAATATATTGTTTCATATTGGTACAAAGATGTGGTATTTGTTTTACAACATCACAAAGCTCCCACTGATCTAACAAAATCTAAAGCAAGGTTTGTTAAGCTGAAATCTTTGAGATATTTTATATTTTACAGAAATCTATTTTGGAAAGATATTGGAGGAATTTTGCTGAATTGTTTACTTGAGGAAGAGGCTGAAAGGGTCATTGAAGAATTCCATAAAGGTGATTGTAGAGGACATCATTATTGGAAGGATACAACAAATAAGATCCTAAGAGTGGGATACTTTTGGTTAACAATGTTTAGAGACATTCACAAAAGAGTTGTTGTATGTCATGAATGCCAAATTTTTGAAGTAAGAAGAAAACTTGTGCCTCTACCTTTGGTTCCTATCTATGTGGAAGCACTTTTCTAGTAATGGGATCTATATTTTATTGGAGAAATACATCCATCATCATGAGGACAGCATCATTGGATTCTCAAAGCAACATACTACTTCACTAAATGGATAGAGGTGATTCCAACAAGGAAAGCTAATGATTCTATAATTATTTCTTTCCTAGAGAATAATATATTGTCTCGATTTGGCTGCCCCATGAAGATTATAATAGATAATTCTCAATCTTTCAAGTCTAAGAAAATGATTAATTTCTGTCATCATTATCACATTACTCTTGGACACTCCACAACCTACTATCTACAAAGAAATGGTCTTGCTGAATAATCAAACAAGAGCATTGTTAGAATCATCAAAAAGGTATTGCAGGAGAACAAGAAAGCTTGGCACTTAAAGCTGAAGTGTGCCTTATGGGCTAAAAGGATATGCACAAATGGGTCAATTGGGACTTTACCGTATGAGTCAGTTTATGGTTCCGAAGCTATTTTTCCAACATCACTGAGGGTACTAGTCATGAAGTTAATTCAAGGACTTAAAGAAGAGCCAAATTCCATTCAGAGGAGGATAAACTAGTTGATAGCGTTGGAGGAGAAAAGGAATGAAGTCTATGACAATCATCAACATGCTCAAAACAAAATTAAAATAACATTTGACAAGAATATTAAAGAAGACAGCTTCCAAATACAAGACAAAGTGCCAAAGTGGGAGGCCAAAATTGAGGAAAAGGGCAAGCATGGTAAGTTTGAGAATTTATGGAAAGGTCCTTTCAAGATTGCTAGTTTTCATGGAAACAACACTTATATATTGCAGGAAATTGATGGATGATCATATGCTGGAGGGCATGTCAATGGTAGGTTCTTAAAGCATTATGCTTGCTGAAGTTTCATCAGTTACTCATGACGTTGTATATATTCCGTTTTTTATTAGTTTTTATTGCTAATAATAACAAGTTGAAACAAAGAGATTAATCCTGGTTGAAGGACTAACAGTTTGAAGAAGATGCTTGTGAAGTCAAATAAATCTTTGCCTATTTTACCAAAAATGAATAACACTAGATCTATGAGTTCCTAGTGTGCCACAAGGGTACACTATCCCAAGTGGAGCCATTGTTATCACCAAAAAATGAGTTTACTTTTTCTTTTGCATGGTCTTATATGAATGTGTCAAGTCATCTTATGCTTAGTGGGTAGGTGTTAGGTTAGGAGACCCAAGATTTAGTTTTTTTTTGTGTCCAAATAAAGTCTAACATCCTTTTCTTATGTTTCATGAGTTCCACAACCCTATTTAGAAACTCATAGCTCAAGGAAAATTTGAAATTTTGAATTTAGTTCTGAAACTATGGTTCCGTAGCACAGATAGTGTTGCGCTACAAAAACACTGCTCTTTTTGCAGTACTTTTCATAGCGTGGTACAAAAGCGCAGACCACAAGGGTACACTATCCCAAGTGGAGCCATTGTTATCACCAAAAAATGAATTTACTTTTTCTTTTTCATGGTCTTAGATGAATGTGTCAAGTCATCTTATGCTTAGTGGGTAGCTGTTAGGTTAGGAAACCCAAAGATTTAGTTTTTTTGTGTCCAAATAAAGTCTAACATCCCTTTCTTATGTTTCATGAGTTCCACAACCCTATTTAGAAACTCATAGCTCAAGGAAAATTTGAAAATTTTGAAATTAGTTCTGAAACTATGGTTCTGTAGCACAGATAGTGTTGGGCTACGAAAACACTGCTCTTTTCGCAGTGCTTTTCGTAGCGCACTACGAAAGCGCAGATTTGTAAAAACAATCTTGTCAAACATCAATCTCGTAAAAACCCATTAGAATTTCCATGATTAGTTGTGAGTTACAAGTTAGTCCACGAGCATGCCACTGCTCCAAACTCATCATTTTGAATTTAGGGGTCATTATGAATGACAATTTCAAAATTCAAAGACGCTAGCCAGTCTCATCATCTTAGTTTGCATGCAAACCCTTGAAACAAAGTTGTGTTCGACCAAAATCTTTGGGAATCATTCACCAAGGATTTCTTCATCCATTGACAAGCGAGGCTGATCATCATCGGCAAGCAAGGTTGATTAGTTGAGTTTCAAAACAAGCTGGTTTTGTTACAGGAACTCAGAAGAAAAGATGACGGAGGAAAAGAAACACCACAAGTCTGGCCATTGTTTAAAAACTGAGCCAGAAAACACTGAGGTCCTAAGTAGAGACAAAGAAGTTGTAGAGGCCTTCAAGAAAGTAGGGTGCTAGAAGTTTTGTAAAAAATTGCAAGGAGGCCATACCCATGTTACCAAGGAGTTTTCACTTCATTTTGATGGTTTAAAGACAAAGTTCGGAATACTTGATATGTAAGTTTCTATAGAGGTTAGCATTGGTGACTGAAATTCCTAGGGGACAAGAGGCCTGGTTCAAGAACTTTAGATTCAACATGGAACCATGCAAGGTGTTCCTGAAGCCACAGTTTTCAGAAACCAATTTAACCAAAGCAGTTCCCAAAGACTACATCAAGGATAGTTACACCAACCTGATCTTCAACATTCAGTGTTATTTCACCTGTGAAGGCAGATATCAGAAGGTATATTCATATCATTTTAAACTTCTTTTGCATTTTTCTAGTATGTTTTCTCTATATTTTCCTTCTTATTTCGAAGTATAGCTAAGATGGTAGATAAAGTTCAGCTAAAGTCCCAAGGGTGTGAGACTTCCCTGTTTCATTATGGCCTAATTAAATTGATAGTGTTACGTGAACTCAAAAGGGTCAAAAAAGACTGGTCTTCGTTTTTGTTTGTATGTGACTTTGTAACATAAAAAAATGTGAAAGTACTAGCTCCGGGGTCAAAGAAACTTCATTAGCAGAAGCTAGCAGGTCTACAATGACTAGGGAAAATAGGTTTGCTAAATTAAAGCCAAGGAAGTAGGTGAAGGAAAAAGCAAGCAAAAAATCAGTAGCTAAAAGTCCAGCATTCATTCTTGAAACTCCTAAGTCTACCAAGGGAAAGATATCTGATCTTAAAGGAGAAACACCATAATAGTCATCCAGCAAACCAGTTCAAAGGAGACTTACTAGGAGTGAGATTGCAAAGGAAAAAGGGAAAATAGTGATTTTAGGAGAAGGTTCAAGCTTTAAGGGTGACTTAAACGATATCTTAAGGGCCATTGATATTATGGAATCCCCTTTGGTGCAGGCATATGTAACAGAAGTTGATCAAAGGAAGTCGAAGAAGGTGAAATCCTCCAAAAAACGAGAATTTAAGGATGAGGTTGTAGCTTTTGTTTTCAAACCTAGAAAACCCTTAACTCGGAAATCCAAGAAGATGCAGGATTCCAATATTGAATTGGAGAGAACAGAGGAAGCCTTTGTTGTTCAAGAAGAGTTAGAATTACCATATTCAAGACCTGAAGGAAACAAAAGTATGGTTCCTGCTACTCAAATGCAAAAGGCTAGTTATGAAGTCATGGAAAGAAGGTTAGAAGCTGCCAACAATGAGATTGCTAAACTAAGGGCGAGAGCAAGAGAACATGTTGTTGAAAAGACAAAATTCAAAAGGATGAAGGCTCTCTAGGAGGCTAAAAGAGTGCCCAAATCAGAAATAGGTAGTAGTGAACAACAATACATTACCTGGACTGTTCCTGCAATCAAAGAAACCAAATTTGTGAGAAAGATTAATACTCAGATCAGAGCTACAAACAAGGGATTGAAGAGGAAAATTGAAGATCCAGAAATACAACTAACCACTCTAGAAAAAGGGTCTACAAGAATGATGAAACAAAGTGTTCAAGAAAGGCAGTGAAGGAGATGTATTAAAACAGTGTTTGGCACATAAAAGAATTTTGGCACATAGAGGAAGAACAGCTGTAAAGAAGAATATCTATGAAGAGGCGTGATTTTGATTTTTGGTTAAAACATCAATTTTCTCAAAACTTTAGAAAAAACTTCCAAACCACTGATTGTTGCAGGACGTGTTAAAAGAGAACACACACAGCAGTTTCGTAGCGGGCTACGAAACTGTTGAAGATGATCATGTGGCTCTTATAGATGCATTGTGAAGGGAATGCTCAATTAGTTCAAAATTTTGAAGTTTCTAATGGATATGGGCTCATGTGTGAACTCTCAGATGGCAGGGGTGTAGGTAGCAAAGCTTCAAGGAGTACTCCATAGGTAAAATGAAGATTGTGCTACGAAAATGGAGTATTTTCGTAATCACAGTCATGTTTTCATCCACATTCTTGAGTTCCCTTTTGCACAGGTGGAAAATGATGTTTCAACAAATTATTAATGCATGACACCTATACACCAGTAGAAAACTATTTGAAGATAAACACAAAGGGTGAAGGGCCTAAAAAAGAGGAACTTTGTCTCCTAATTTTTAGGGAAGTTAAGGCATAATGTAACAAGTTTTGCAACATCATCATGGTCATCATCAAACTCGAGGCCAAGGTTGGAAGCTGATTAAACAATGTATTAAAGACTCAGATAAGGGTGTTGAAGGCTTGTTTTAGGATTTTTAGTCTTATTTGTATTAGGACTCTTAAAAGATAACTAGTTGTCAAGTTGTAATTAAATAGTTTATTTTTGAATAGATAGGTGTCTAAGTTAGGAATTCAAATTCCTCCGAGGATGGATGATAGTATCCAATGATGTAAAGTTCTATATTAAGCTTGATAATCGATTTTCTCAGGCTTGGAAATTTCATTAGTAAAGGAAAGATTGTGTTATTTTAAGGAACTGTGTTTTTCATACTTAATTCAGAGATCAGTTTGACTACTCAAGTTTCACAATGAGTTTATGTGTTTGATGTTCTTATGGCTTTGTTAAATTACTTATTTGCAGTTTTAAGAGCTTGTGGTACATAGAACTCATTGGAAAATGCTCTAACTTCCTTCACATGCTTGTAAATTGTGTTGTTTCATTGTGTTACTGTTTCATTCATAAACCTAAACTCTAAGTCTCTTGACTTCCATGTTTTGCTAATCATGTTGTTTTGTTTAAGACTATTTTGACTCCGTAGCCCAATAAATATTTGCTAATCATATTTTCAACCAGCCAACTAGTTGTACTTTGTTCATTTGTTCCTAGAATTATCCATCTAATCATTAATCAAAAACCCTAAACATAGTGAGAGAGCCCTCTTTGGTTGAGGAGGCTAAGCCTCAACCAAAAGATTGGTTTGAAAGAGTTACTTAGAGTCTACTTGATCAACACCCTATCAAGGTTTGATTTTATGATAACATATTCATCCTATATAAACCTCCATTTTTCCCAATCAGAAGCTAGTGTTAGTGTTGAAGTGTTAATGTTAATGTGCTAGTGCTAATTAAGTTTGGAGTAAACAACAAGCTATTCATAGTTGTAGAACTCTAGTTGTGTGAGGGATAAGTGTGATTTTTGTTTTAGTGTGAATCCTAAAGGGAAGAGCCTTATAACTATTATTGTTGAGGCCATTGTGGAATTCTAGCAGAAGTCTGTGGGAACCTCGTCTTGTCAGAGGAGAATGGAAACATGAAGGCAATGGTTGTAATCTCTTCCTGATTCAATATATATGCAACTATCGATTGATCTCTTACATGATTTTTCATCTTACATATTCATGGCTTAATGTTTCTTGACTTGATAAGTAGGTTCAATTACAATTTGTCCATTATTAAGGTTGTTTTTTCTTGTTGTTTACTTGTTTTAGGTGTTTGAAGAAGGAAGCGAGAGGTAGCTAGAGTGAGCAAGAAAGGACATCATCAAATGAGATATGTGTACTAAGAGTTGGGCCCTCTTATTTGGTTCTAACCTAACGAAATATTCCATAGAATGTATCAGTTTTGGCTAGACCCATTATCGGGCTGGAGGAATTTTTTTCTATTCGCACTTATAATTTTACTTCACCACAAATTGGCAATCATACTGGTGAACCAATCATTTTTTTGCCTTAGATTTCATGATTTCGTGTGAAATTTTCTAGTTCAACTTTTTCCATTTAGTTCTGTTTCTTTTCTCCTACTTACTGGCCTGAGTTTGAAATTCATAGTAGTAGATCTGGTCTCTGTTTCAAAAATTTTATTTTTTCTTGGCTTCCTCGATCAACGCGCTTAATTCATTGACAGTCATGTCGATCAGTGCAATATGCTGAGAAACCATCACACCGACCAGCCTCTGGCACTTGTTGTTAGTTAGGTATTCACACTGATGCTTGTAAGTGAAGATTAGGGTTTGTCCCAAATCTTGGCCAGTGTGTTTTGCTCTCATGATTTTGACCCCATAAGCCTTTTAGACCGTTTTCTCCCTGAGTAGAAGGATACTTTTCATTTGGTTTTGTTTGCTTGTTGTCTTATCATCTTTCTGCTTGATTTCTTGAGTCATTGGGTGGTTAGTGACACTAGGGCATCTAGATTGTCATCCATTCAGCTATTTGTGAACTCAGTGAGTCAAGTTATAGGTGTACTTACTCGCATTTCGTTTGTGGTCCTTTCATGACTTTGACCTCCATTACAAAAGTTTGAAAAGTTTTCGTTTGCTTGTCTAAACGTTTCTTTTCTGGCATGGATTACATTGTTTTTTTTGTTGTTGGTAAAGTCGATACTTTATTAGTCTGAATGAGTTTCTCTTTTCATGTTTTCGTTTGCTTGAAGAGCTAATTGTTTCCAAACATTTTCAATGAAGTGTTGTATGCGAAAATTTTATTTCGTTGTTTCATGAAAATTATGAAATTCTAGTTTGTTGCATCATTTTTCCACGATAGCCTGCATCATTAGAGACTAGGATTGCATTGGAATTTGAAAAAAGGAAAAGAACTCTTTTTTTTTAAAGGACTATTAGAAATGTGATTGTCAGGAAATTAGGAATGGGAATGCATTTTTCATTAGTTTATTTTTTCGAAAAGTGAAGTAGTGAAATATCATTTTTCTTTCAGTTGCTTGGTTATTTGCATTTTATTGTGTATTTTCTACCCTCTCTAGTGTAGTCAATTCATCGAATTGAAAGGGTCTTGTCTCATTTAGTTGCATTTAAGTTTTTTCGAGTCACATCACTAAGGCTGGAAAACTAAAACATAACTCGAGATTACTTTAAAATGAAATCAATAAACCTAAAGCGCATTTGACATTTAATGATCATATCTAGAAGGTCTATACTAGAGACATGTTACGACATCTTTAAACCTAGCAGTTATCGTTAGCTTTGGCATTAGACAACGATGGTACATATTTGCTCTCCTCGTACTGTTGAGTATATAACAGGAGACCCCTCTAGGCTGCAATCCTTTATCCTTAGGAAGCCTAGTCGGCCACCTTGCAAATGTGATACACCGAACACAACATTCAGGGAGATTGCCTTCTCGTACTTCTTAGTTCGCCGAGAGGTATTTTGTAGTTCATAGTTGCCTGGTAATCTTGTTACCTAGATCATCCAAAGCAGCCATTTGATATTTTTGACTCATTAAAATTAAAATATCATTTGAACACTTGTACTTTCGAGCTCATTTCCAATCGAAAGTGATAGAGTCATATTTGTTTGTTTATCAAATCTTGAAAATGAAAGAGCACCAGTCCTTTTATGCATCTTAGTAATTGATTTCCCAAAATCCGATAGCATCCTATTAGTCTTTCCTAGATCAAATTGTGAGTTTCCTTTAAAGAACATTTTAAGGCCTTGAAGTTTATTTTTCTATTGTCTAAGACAAGGTCATTGTGGCTGAACCATTTGGTTCACCCAGTTCCTCTTCCTCTCCTCCAAATGAAATATTGTTTGAGGAGTCATTTCCTGAGTTACCGGAGTCACTCGAGGACCAATGTAGGTTTTAACCGTGTACAGAAATTATCTGCATACGAATTCTAAATCACAGGAAAAATAAAAATGCGAGATCATAACACATAAAACACATATGCACAGAGATTTCCCACTGGATCCCAAAACCGGGACTACCAGCTTGATTTTTCATTATGTTCCTTTCAATGTTACAAT
>APFE031011536.1:2887-14879 GCA_000404065.3 Pinus taeda | reverse complement strand
TACGACCTCAAACTCAAATAGAAATGCCTCAGGGTCCTCATTTCTTGACCCATGAAAGTTTGGGAGGATGGATGGCAAAATGTTTTTCATTGTGGCTTGGGAGTCATCATCATCGACTATGGGAAATCCAAATGAATCATCTCCATTCCTATTTCCTCCATTGTTACCTCTACCTCTACCTCTACCTCCTCCAAGTCCAGTTTCTCTTTCTTCTGCCATGGTGGTTTCTTTAGAGACCTCAAAGTTCTCTGGTTCCTCTACTAAGGGTGAATGAAGAATTTCTCCTTCTTCTTTAGGTGATTCTATTTCTTCAATTACAACTTGTCCCCTTCTGGAAGAAAAGAAAGAATCTCGTTCGGATTCAATAGGTGGTATGGGAGAGTCTACTACTGCCTCTTGGACTCCAAGAATCCTAGAGCTAGGAGTATGAGTTGGAGATGATGAAGGTGTCTCTTGCCTATTTCTTGAAGTGGATGGAGTTGTGAAAATCTAACTTCTAGCTCCAGCTAAAAACCTTCCCCTAGAATCTCTTGCTCTTTGCATATCATTTTATTTTTTTCTTCTTCAAGTTAATGTAATAATTCTTTTTCTGATCTTCCAGATCACTCTAGGTGCAAGAAGAGAGCATACTCAAGGAACTTATTAAACCAATAACTTTCTCTTTTCTGATCCTCCAGATCACTCTAAGTGCAAGAGGAGAGCATACTTTGAGAGGTTATTAATTTTCCTTTCTTGAACTTTTCTTGTTTTTATCTTTTTTTTTTTGGAATTGGCTACCCAATTTTCACTTCCCCGGCAACGGCTCCAAAATGTTTGGTCAATTTAGTGTTGTCTAAATTGCTATCATAAATTGTCAACCCGGGGCTCATAAGCTGATGAAGTGAAGTGTACAATATATACTTAAGTAGCCTTTCCTAGTTCTTTTTGTCGTTTTTAGTTTATGTCTAAATTATCTTCCTATTATGATATGATGAAGTTATAAACAAGTGAGTGAATGTGTGTGTATGTGATGATTTCTAAATGCTTCTTAAATTCTAAAGAGAAAAACTTGCATAATGACTTGAAATGGAATTAAAGCATCAAATGAAAGCAAAGCATTTAAACAAAAGACTAATGACACTAGTCCAATACCTTTACTGCTGATAGAAATGAAAATGATATTTACATGAACTCTGCTGAAAGCAAAAAATACTACTCTAGTAATCCAAAAATTAAATGACAAATCACACTACTTATTCTCCCTTAACATTCTGCCTTTAGCTGAATTAATCATGTGAAAAAGAAGAGTTAGGAGTGAATTAGCAATATGAGTCTAAAAGCTAATAAATCAAGCTGCAGTTAGATAATGTTTTGGTCCCTTAAAAGTTAGTGAATTATGATAAACAGAACCATTAAGAGATTGGCAACTTGACACAACTTGATAAAGTAAACCAAGTAAAGAAACTAGCTAAGTAAGTAACTAATGAAAATCACAGTAAAAAGTCAGCAGTTGAGATAAGACAACTTCAGATGCCACTAGTACTGAAAAGAAGTAAAAGCACACTGTCCCGGGCTCCTAATCAAAGCTGTAAAAACACACTGATCATTCATGAAGATTACCGAAATGCAAAGCAACATAATTCAAAACTATACATTAATATACATGATCAAGTAAAGAAAAAGAAATGCAGAAAAGTAAGTTCAAAGGCTACTGTACAATGGTTGTAGCAGTCAGGGGCCCTCCATCCACTTCAACCAATTAAAAGATCAGCTACACAGATAGAAACAGAACTGTCTTCTTCAAATTAAATCAACTCATAATAAACACAGTGGGAAGCATAAAACGCTTTATAAAAAGGTCTTCAAAACATAGTTTTCAGCAGCAAAATATTAACTAAATTAGACTAACTATTCAGCGTGTGGAAACGCTTTATTTATAGCAAGAACATCAACTGTCCTGTGCGTAAACTAAGCTAACTAACAGCTAGGAAAAGGACACATCCAGCAGCACCGAGCACGGATCTAGGGAACGGTCATCGTGGTTTAATAAATCTGGTGTTGGATTCTCGTCCCCTACAATCTTCGTGGCTAAAGGAGAAGCCAGCTGTGACTTACGTGCTCCAATTGAACACGCAGAGCCGTGCCACCATTTGCAACCTTGCTGTTTGACCAGAGCTTCCTCCGCATTGACCAGGGGTGTCTTCGGCCAGTTTGGTTGAGCTGATAGCACACGTACCATGTACATAGTCATACAAACTTGCCCATGTGGCTCTTTTCTCTCGAAGACACATAGATCATATCAAACAAGAAAATGGCTGTGGAATCTGGGATCGGCTACGGAATCTGGGATCGGCTGCGGAATCAGAGATCGGCTGCGGAAACCTGTAATAGCTGCGGAATTGAAGCACTTGAACCAAAAATCTAAACCATCAGTCAACCATTAGCAAAATTAGCAAATCATGTCAAAAAGTCCTATAATGCAATGAATTGAACAAGTTAATGAAGGAAATGATGGCAAAAGAAGGGAATGAGTAGGAAAAGGCTGTTGGGAGGATGGGTAAATGAGTGCAGGTTTGAGGCCCAACACTAATCAAGCTAATACGAATAAAAGAGAGGTTGATTGTTGATTCCTTGGGGAGCAGGAAGCTCATACAGATAGAACTACACAAGGAACTATAAGGGATCATGGACAAAGAAATCCTCCAAACTGTGGAATATCTTTCCTCTAGAACAATACAAGACTGAATCTTGGACACTTCCAAAAGATAAAGAATTGTACAAGAGCTTGCTACATTTGGAAATTGTTGGACAAATAGATGTTGGCACAATATTGTTGATATATGAGATCACGTGAACCTTCTAGTTAAAATGATGCTCAATAATTCATTTTAATTATTGTAGATGGTCACACATTGGTATCCCTACCCATTCAAAAGAATAAGATGGTATGCTTGTTGTTGGTTAAATTTTGGTCAGATGGTAGAGCATTTGAAAACATAAAGATGGAAGGATACTGGGAAATGAATTTGTTAATTTCATATACTACCAAATGCTCAGCAAAAAGGGCATGATTCGATATGAAACACCTAAGATATCTTTGTGCAAAAGAGAGTGCTCTTATTATTCCAGGTCTTGGTGTAATAGAAGGGTTTTGTAACTAAAAGTTGTTATCATATGCATGGAGCCATTGTCACATGCAAGGAATATTGTATGTATCAAAGGAAGAACACAATGAAATGTAGTGGGAATTTGATGAGGAATAAGTTTCAATTCTAGGATTTCATTCATTTCGACAAGGCTTATCTACATGAGCTAAAGCAACCTTGAAAATAGATTACAGGAAAATGGAGATGAACTTGATTGGAAACCATAGAATTTGCATCATTTCTTTGGCAATAGACATGAAAATCACTTTAGGGATGAGAGTCCCTTGGAGACAAAGGTTAACGTGTGTTAGTAAGTGTCACTTGTACAAATGAATTCCGAAAGACATAAATGTCATTATTTATATATCCCATCTACTTCTAGATTAGTTTGGAAACAATTGCATAGTTAACGAGTTCTAAATATGCTCTCATCTAGTGTTTAGGTCAATAAATACTTTCCAAAACTATGCCTACCCTATGGCTATGCAAAAAAATCTAGAGCAATAATTTTTATTAATTTTGTTAAAGAAAAAGTAAATCTAATAACTCTAGGGCATAATTCAACTATGCACACAAGTAATGCACACTTAGGCATTCATTTGGACGCATCTAAGAAAAATAGTGGTAAATCAAGAGCTGGAATTTTTTTACTGAAACATGAAAGCTTTGTTGCATGTGAAAAGAATGATGGGGTTTCTTCAAGCATTTTCAAGAAGGTTTGAACTTATCCTTCACAGTAAAGAATCAAGAACCTTGAGCATGTGTCACCAAGACTTATGGATAAGTTAAATTTCCTCATTATCTGGGACATCGAATTCATAGGTAAAATAAACAATAGATCAAATCATAATTTTTTCAAGCATAAAATTAATATTGCAGGATAGATAACAAATGGTATTAAATGGGGGCACTCTTCAACAAGATATCAGACCTTAAATTAACATTTCAAAATATTTCTAGGAATATTGTCATAAACAGGTGTAAATTCCATATTTAAAGGGATACAATTGATAGTGGTGCCCCTGATCTCAAGGAACAAACCCAACACATTGTAAATATTTGACATCCAAGTGATTATGAGGATGACAAGACTTTGTAACCAATTCTATTTTTAGTTTATTTTTATAATTTTTATAATTTTTATTCGATTTTATTTACAGAAAACTAAGAAGAGACGAGTATTATCTGGTATTATTTAAGCAACACTCTTGTAATTTGAGGGGGTTGGAATATTTTGCAGGAACATTTTGTATTGTGTATACTTTGACATTAATAGGAGTTGTTTTTATAAATGTTAATTGTGTAAATTTACAAAGATTCATGTGTGATAAGTCTCCTATTTGTTTTTTTTAGTGGATCCGTTTTTCTCTAAGTAGCAATTTGATCCATATGTCTCCTGCGTTTGGAATTAAGTGATTGAATTTAAACTCTGGCTGCAAGCTTAGATTTATAGTTTCCAAATTTCTTATATGTTTTCAACTTAAATATCATTCACAAAAATCACCAAGTTGCTCTATTTTTTATGTTTATTCCTACCAGCTTCCATCATAGCTGAATGATGAAATATTTAAAAGATATATAACTATATTGCCTATGTTTTTGATGTTCATATAGCTTTTAGTTAGAAATTTTATTGGCAGGAGACGCTATTGCCCAATGATCCTCGTCTATATTCCTGGCCAATGAGTTAAAATTTTTGATTACTTAGTTACAATGAATGGTAGAGTTTAAAGGAGACATCCCTCTCCAGATTCAAGGGCTAGGTTTCAATATAAAGAGGTTAGAGGTTACCTTAGTTTCCCCCCTACACCCATGGTATTTTCTAAGTGGTAACATTTTGGCATCGTTGTTGGGGAGGCCAAGTTTGATGTCAAATCATCCCTGGGTAGAATGACAAAGAATCAGTTTCGATAATTGATGATGAATAAAGGTCAAATATGAAGTGGTTCTGCATCATTCTCATGGTGACTCCATTGTCAAACAATCCAGAGTTGATGGCAACTTCACTGTTCGAAGAATTCAGAGCTTGAACTGCAAATCTGGTTTCCTAGTCAATCGAAATGATATGGTATGTTTAATATCCTTTATCTACTGAAGGTTTTAGGGAGTATTTTGATATATTTGTTGATAATCAAGTGGAAGAAGCTTTCTCAAAAATTTTACCTAGGTATTTAATATTATGCAATTTTTTTGAGGAGAAGAGCTATTTTTTAGAATCATGTGTTGAAATTTTTGAGAAAGATATTGAAGCCTTAGTGATTCAAATTCAGTCACACGATTTCCAATGTCAAAATCAGTACTTTGAAAACCTTTTCCAACTGAAACGATACGAGGTGGTGTTTCCCTATGATTCTTAGATTGATGAATTTTCTGATTTTGAACACAAATTTGACAATGCACAGTTTAATTCATGGTTTGACATAGTAAATACATCTGAAAAATTTAGTCATGACAACTAGTTATTGAATGCCTCGAGGATAAACAAATAGAACATAACTCATTTGATCCTCTAGGAGACTACATGGAAGCATTTTCCACCCAAGTTCTTGCAATGGAAACAATATCTATTATGAGTTGACATCAACGTGGTATATCCCAGTTTTCATTTTTTTGATGCGTAGTCAAGCAGCTACATTATTTTAGCACTTACTTAATTGTCTAAACTGACACTTTTGTATTACTTGGCTTTAGCAAATTTTCAATAGATTTGAGTAGGAGGGTGTGTACAATAAGATTTCTTGGGAAAGTAGGTTTTTCGGTGTGATTTTCAGCATTAACTTTTTAGCGTGGTTAGTTTCATCTTTTAGTTTGGTTTTAGTTTGAGCAGACACAGGTTGTTGGTCAAGTATAGGCTGTAGACATGGGTTGGGGGTCTCCCAATGGATCAGGCACTCGACATGTGTTTTCTTTGTTTCCTCATAGGGATGACAACATCCCCACTAGAGCTAGATGTTATCTCAGTGTTGCTTCAGAGTATAAGGCTCAACAATTTTAAATTTTGTTATTCAAAAGATTCAAGCAAACTGATAGTGGGATTGTGAACCGCTAAATAAAAAATATCAAATAAGAGCACTAAAAGTTGGATGGTCAGCACAATGGGGAAAAATATACAATCTTGGGAAAAGTTTATAAATTTTGTCAAATGGAAAAGGGTGTTTTTATAACTAATGTGTTCTTGGGTTACTTACAAATTTTAATTATTTTTTATTGAAAAGATAATGTCCTGAGGCCAAATCTCCAAATTCCATAAAGAAATAACCAAATTAATCATATTTTATGGCACATATAACACAAACACAAGCCAAGTCGAGAATAGAATCCCACAAGGGCCATAAGTTCTCTACATGTTGATAAGGCTTCTATGCCATGTTGTATATAAAGACCAACATATAGTTTCTATGTGACAAATGTGGTAATCAATGCTTGAGACAAAGAAGAAATGAACATTGGCAAATGTCAAAAGATCCCACACAGGAAGGAAATCAATGGTCAGTAGCCAGTATGGGTATCTAAATAACTAAATGTTTATTTTGTTGAAAGGGTTGCATATTCCACCAAACATAGAGGAAACTTCTATAATATTGTGATTTGGTCATTTCCAAACCCTTGTGTGCAAAAAGACCCCAGTGCCAAATGTTAAAGGTGATATCTGAGCCTCAAATGTTCAAGTGTCAAAGGGAATCAATTGGGAATGAGATTGTGGATGGAATCTACAACAAACACACAATGAAGCACCCAACTGCCCATTTAGACCCTAGTTTTCGAGTCCATAGAGCACCGAGGAAAAATAAACTTTCGCAAATCCAAGCACTAGTAACCTATGAAAGAGTTAGTTTTTGACAGAAAGGAATAACTAACTTTGATGAAATTGAATGCGTTTATGCACTTTTGCATACTAATTCTCTGATGAAATCTAACACATTATGCACTTTTGCATACTGATTTGAAGCTTTTATTTACTTGGAAAAAGTGATTGATGGATAAATACCAACAAGATTGCGAGGAAGACTACCTTGAGGAAAAGGAGGTCAATGGTAGAAAAATAGAAGCCAATCGTTTCAATTAATTTGCCTATTTCCAATCAAACTGATCAGAATAAAAAAGAGGTTGGATGTAGATTCCTTGGGGAACAGGAAACTCATATAAATATAACTGCACAAGGAACTACAGGTGATCATGAACAAATAAATCCTTCAAAATGAGGAATATATTTCATCTAGAACAATACAATCTCAAATCTTGGACACTTCCAGAAGATAAAGAATTGTATAATAGCTTGCTACAGATGGAAAGTTTTGTACAAATAGATGCTGAAGCAATATTCATGATCTGTGAGATCACGTGGACCTATTGTCCAAACTGGTTCTCAATAATTCGTTTTAATTATTGCAAATGGCCACTCATTAACAACCCTTTCCATTCAAAAGAACAATATGGTATAAATGTTGTTGGTTCAATTTTGGTCAGATCGCGGAGTATTTGAAAACATAAACATGGAAGGATACCAGGAAATAGCTCTGCCAATTTCATATAATACCAAATGCTCAACAGAAAGGACATGATTCTATATGAAACACCTAAGAAATATTTGTGCAAAAGAAATTTATTTTATTATTCCAGGTCTTGGTGTAACAGAATGGTTTTTAAACTAAAAATGGCTATCACATGCATGGAGCCATTTTCACATGCAGGGAATATTGTATCTTTTAAAGCAATAACACAATGAAATGTAGTGGGAATTCGATGAGGAACAAGTTCCAATGTAGAGTTTTCGTTCATTTAAGGAAGGCTTATCTACATAAGCTTAAATAACCTTAAGAATTAGATTACAGGAAAATGGTGATGAACTTGATTGAAAACAATACAATTTTCATCATTTCTATGGCAATAGGCATGAAAATCACTTTAGGGTTGGGTGTCCCTTGGACATCCCCACTAGATCCAACTATTATCTCAATGTAGCTTCAGAGTATAAGGCTCAACAAATTTAAATTTTGTTATACACAATATTCATGCGCGCTGATAGTGGGATTGTCAGCACTAATTCAAAAATATCAAATAATGGTGCTGATAGTTGGATGATCAACACAATGGAGAAAATATACAATCTTGGGAAAATGTTACAAATTTTTTCAAATGAAAAAAGGGTTTTGAGAAATAATGTGTTCTTGGGTTATTTACATAGTTTAATTACTTTTTACTAAAAAGATAATGGCCTTAGGTCAAATCTCCAAATTCCATAAAGAAACAACCAAATGAATCATATTTTTTTTCCACATATAACAAAAGCACAAGACAAGCCGAGAAGAGAAGCCCAGAAGGGCCATAAGTTCTCTACATGTCGAAAAGGCTTTTATGCCCTGTTGTATACAAAGACCAACTTATAGTTTCTATGTAATAAATGTGGGAATGAAAACTCAAGAAAAAGAAGAAAAGCAAGTTGATAGATGTCAAAAGATCCCATGCAGGAAGGAAATCAATGGTTAGTAGCCAGTATGAGTCTCTAAATAAATACATGTTTTTTTTTTTGAAAGGATCTCGTATTCTTCCGAACATAGAGGAAACTTCTATCATATTGTCAGATGGTTGATGCCAAACCCTTGTGTGCGAAAGGAAACTAGTGCTAAATGTCAAAGGTGAGATCTAAGCTTCAAATGTTGAAGTTTCAAAGGGAAACACTTGGGAATTAGATTGTGGAGGGAACCTAAAATAAATCACACAAAGAAGCACCAAAGTTCCCATTTAGGCCCTAGTCGGCACATCCACATAAGAACAAGGAAAAATCCACTTCCACAAATCCAAGCACTGATTATCTTCATAAGAGTTGGTTTTTGTCTAAAAGGAAGAAATCACTTTGATGAAATATAATGCATTTATGCACTTCTGCATAATGATTTGAAGTTTTTATTTACTTGGAAAAATCGTTTAATGGCTAAATACCAACATGACTACGAGGAAAATTACCTTGAGGAAATCGAGGTCAATGGTAGAAAAATAGAAGCCACTCACTTTAATTTCTTTACCTATTTCCAACAAAATTGATATGAACAAAAAATAGGATGGTTGTAGATTCCTTGGGGAACAAGAAGTTCATATAGATAGAACTGGACAAGGAACTCCAGCTGATCATTAATAGAGGAATCCCTTAAATGGATGAATCCCTTTCCTCTGGAACAATACATGCTTGAATTTTGGACACTTATAGAAGATAAATAATTGTACAAGAGCTTGTTACATCTGGAAATTGTTGGACAAATAGATGTTGGCATAACATTCGTGATTTATGAGATTGTATGAACCTTTTGGTCAAACTGATGCTCAACAATTCATTTTAATTATTCTATATGGCCACACATTGGAAACCCTATGCGTTCAAAAGAATAAGATGGTATAAATGTTGTTCATTTGATTTTGGTTAGATGGCAGAGCATTTGAAAACATAAAGATGGAAGGGTATTGGAGAATGACTCTAATCAAGTTCATATACTACCAAATTCTAAGCAAAAAGGACATGATTATATATGAAACACTTAATAAATCTTTGTGCAAAAGAAATTTCTCTTATTATTCTAGTTCTTGGTGTAATAGAAGGGTTTTGAAACTAAAAAGGGTTATCACATGCATGGAGCCATTGTCACACATAGGGAATATTGTACATTTTAAAGGAAGAATACAATGAAATGTAGTGGGAATTTGATGAGGAACAAGTTTCAATGCTAGGATTTCATTCCTTTATGGAAGGTTTATATACATGAGCTGAAGTAACCTTTAGAACAAATTATAGGAAAATGAATATGAACTTGGTCAGAAACCATACAATTTGCACCATTTATTTGGAAATAGACATGAAAATAACTTTAAGGCTAGGTATCCCTTGGAGACATATTTTTATGTGTGTTTAGTAAGCGTCATGATTTAGTGATTCATGGTGCAAGATTGTTTGAAACCATTTCATTTGTACAAATGAATTTCAAAACATAGAAATGGCTTGGAATCTATCACAACATTGCCTATTCATTGATAAAAAGAGGTCATTATTTACAGGTCCCAACTACTACAACATCAGTTTGGGAAATGACTGCATAGCTAAAAAGTTATAAATCTGATATCTTCTAGTTTTTTAGGTCAACAGATACTTTCCAATACTATGCCTACCCTATGGCCATGAAACAGAAGTCGGAGAAATATTTTTTCTTAGTTTTGTTTTAGAAAAAACAAATATAATAACACCTGGACATAACTCAATTGTGCATACAAGTAACACACACTTCAAAATTCAATTGGATGTCTCCAAGAAAAATATTGGTAAATCAAGAGCAAGAATTTTTTTTGCAGAAGCATGATTTTTTTTTTGCATGTGAAATGAATGATATAGTTTCTTCAAGGATTATCTAGAAGGTGATAACTTATCCTTCACAGTAAAGAATCCAGAACCTTGAGCACATGTCAGCAAGACCTATGGATAAGTTATATTTCCTCATTATCTAGGACATCACACTCATAGGTACAAAATTGACAATAGATCAAATCACAGTTTTTTCTGGCACAAATTAATATTCCATGATAGATAACAAATGGAAGTAAATGGGGGCACTCTTCAAGAAGATATCAGACCAGAAATCAACATTTGAAAATATTCCAGGCATACAATTAAAAACATGTGTAAATTCCATATTTAAAGGGATACAATTGACAGTGATTCCCTTGATCTCAAGGAACAAACCAACACATCGTAAATATTTGATAGCGAGGGGATTTTGAGGATCACAAGACTTTGTATCTAGTTTTATGTTTAGTTTATTTCTATAATTTTTATTTTATTTTATTATCAACAAACTAGGAAGAGAAAAGTATTATCTCATATTTTTTAATCAATACTCTAGTAATTTTAGGGGGTTGGAATTTTTTGCAGAAACATTGCGTATTGTATATACTTTTGAAATTAATATAATTGTTGTTATTAATGTTACTTGTAGAAATTTACGTAGATTCATGTCTGATAAGTCTCTTGTTGGTTTCTCTAGTACATTTGTTTTTCTCTAAGTCACAATCTAATCCATAAGTCTTCTACATTTGGAATTAAGTGATTAATTTGAACTTTGGTTGCAAGATCATATTTATAGTGTTGAAATCTCTTCTATGTTTTCAACTTAAATACCATTCATAGAAATCATCAATTTTCTCTAATTTTTACATTTATTTCTAATACCTTCTATCATAACTGAATGATTATTATCTAAGAGACCTACTATTATCTTGCCTCTTTTTTTGATGTTCATATAACCTGTAGCTAGCAACTATATTTTGAAGAGACTCCATTGCCCAACGATCCCTATCTGTCTTCCTTCCAAACAAAGCTCATGTGTTACCACCTAAATCTAGCTAACGAGCTAAATTTCCTATTGCTTAGTGACTATGAGTGGTAGAGTTTAAAGGAGAGATCCCTCTCTAGATTGAAGGGCCAACTTTCAATCTAAGAGGTTAGAGGGTACCTTATTTTTTCCCCTATAGTTGGGGTTTTTTCTAGGTGATAACAAGGTCACTGAAAAACTCTCTACACCATGTCATGTGGAACAATGCACCTGAATCCAAGTACCACATGCTCCCCATCACTGTGTTGGCCATGCATGCAATATGGGTGAAGTCAAGCTCATAACTGTAAAGCTAGGGTTTCACCTACTGCTCCTCTTGATTTCTTCTTCCTCAACATTTTGTGTAGACACTTTGTGGCATAGTGCCTGAATTCATGACAATTGAAGAATTTAACTTTGGATAAATATTTTTTCTTACCCCCTTGGCTAGATTCTGGTTTGGTTTGAGATTTCTTCCCTTTTCCCTTCTTTCCCTTTCAAACCAATGGAAAATTT
>APFE031011532.1:112138-122183 GCA_000404065.3 Pinus taeda | reverse complement strand
ACTCATACCTTCTACCATACCTTTACCATGAAGTATTCGAAGGCCCTTCTCTCTAATATGTCCAAGCCTTTGATGGCACAACATGGTCTTCTCTCCAGAGACCACTAGATTTTCTGCTCCACTTTCAGGAACCACATTATTGTTGCACCCATCAACAACAATGCTACCTTGTAGCTTGTACATAGTTCCAATTCAAACTCTCCACATCAATATCAGTGCCCCCCGAACCATCTTGCAGGTATCCTTCTCGAACACCTTTTTTACACCTGGATCATCCATCTTGCTTACAGAAATTAGATTTCTGGCCAATGCAAGAATATGTGGAATACCCAAAAGTGTTCTAACCCTTCCATCTTGCAACTTCAACTTTACTTTTCCACGACCAATGATTCTAGCCTTCCTTTCATCCCCCAAGAAGACATCACCACCATCATATTTCTCATTCTCGCAGAACCACTCTCTATGGGGAGTGAAGTGAAAGGATGCACCTCAATCAATCAACCATGCCTCATGATCTACATGTGTACTTGAAGAAGCCAACTACACATCCCCACCTTCATCTGAGGTGGTTTTCGCCTCTGAAGAAGGAGAATCATCAAATCCCTTTCCTTTGTCAGGAGATTTAGATTTACAATCCCTTTTGTAGTGCCCTTCCTTTCTGCATTTCTAGCACACCACCTTTACAGGTTTTCCTGGAGATTTAGATCTCCCTCTAGATTTAGATCTCCCACTCGATGAATTGTTTTTGTTTCTACTCTGGGACCGTCCTCGTACAGACAAAGCATCACCATTCTAGCTCTCCATATTTTTCCGTCTCATCTCCTCTGTCAGCAAGGATAAGACTATTGCATCAAATAGCAAGGCAGTTGCATTGCTACCTATTGTAATAACCGGACTATCCCACAAATCTAGTAGAGAACACAACAAACTGATGCACTTATCTTCATCTGAAATTTTAATATCAATAGACAATAACTGACTTACCACAATATTAAATGTGTTCGGATGCTTTGTCACTGAGTCTCCATCTTTCATCCTCAGGTTATAATTTCTTTTCCGTAGGAACAGTTTATTCACCAGAGACTTAGATTGGTACAAAGTCTGTAACTTGTCCCACAAAGCCTTCACCGTAGCTTCCCCTGATACATTCAACAATACTGAATCCAAGACACACAATCATATTGTGCTCTTTGCCTTCCAATCTAAATTCTTCCATTATTCATCATACACTCTCGTTGGTTTAGTACCCGAATCTACCACGATCCACGGATATTTATCCACTAGTAGATCCTCCATCTTGATTTTCCACATCTCAAAACTCTGACCATTAAATTTCTCGATCTCTATCTTTCCATTTCTCGCCATCTTCTTTCACCACCAAAATCGATCTCGCAGATCTCCCATTGAATAGGGTCTACCAAAGGCCTGAACAAAACCCCTCAGTGACAAAGGCATGGCCTTGACGCCAAAACAACTCTGATACCAAATGTAGGTTTTAACCCTGTACAAAAATTACCTGCATACGAATTCTAAAACACAGAAAATAAACAATGCAAGAGAATAACACATAAAACAAACATACACAAAGATTTTCGTATGGATCCCAAAACTGGGACTACCAGCTTGATTTTTCATTATGTTCTTTTCAATGTTACAATACATATTTATACAGGCTGAAGCATCTAATACCATGGACCAAAAACCATCACGTCCAAAACCATGGACTGAAAACCATCGCATCCAAAACCATGTGCAAAAATCATGCACAAAACCAAAAGTAGGTCCACCCAACCTAATATATGGTCCAAAAAACAAAATTTTCAGGGGCGCTACCCTAGACCACATAGACTGGGGTAACTTGCACCCCTCAAACCCCTGCTACGTAATCAGCACAATGAAGGGGGGGCTCTGCCCCCCGGTTAACTACGTGGAAAGAATATAACAAAACCCAACAAGAACAATTTCCTTTGTATTAATAAAAATGGAGAATAGACTTACAACCTTGAAGCCCCGATGTTGCAAATCCCCTCCCACAATCTTGGACCCTATCCTTGAATAAATAAACTTTCAAACTTATTCTAGCAACATAAGCCTATGTCCAACAATCCTCCTTAATCCTCATGCCTATCATAGCTTTATATGCCAAGAGTGGGAAGCTTGGGATCCATTCTCCAAGGGATGAGATCCAATAATGGTGGGATAGAGGTTCCACAAAGAGAGGGAGTTTCTCCATCATGGGAGGGATCAGGGCTGAATAGGCACCCATTCGAAGCTTGTTATTTGGGATAGATATGACTAACAATGCTTCTAGACATTACTTTTTATTTTTACATTCATTAAGTCATGTGCACAGGTCATAGTGTAAGACAGAGCATAGTTATACAGAGTTTCTAATGGATTTCCCTATGTATGCACAAATATTGACTAGGAAATTGTGTAGGAAGCCAAAATAATGGTTTTGAACCATGGGATCCAGTAATTTCACTTTCTTGGGGATAGTTTGGATTCTAACATTGCAGGGGAATGCTTTGGAACACATTTATGGATAGCAAAAGATGTAAACCAATGGTCATTTGCCTAATGCGACAAAATGATGTGTAACACATGGATATGCCTTCCTAGAATGAGTCTGCACCTCCTCCCTACTTTGTAGTAATTAACAACCATTCTTCTCTCTCCTCCCCTTGTGAATTGACTTTTAGTCCTATCTTGGAGTTTAACTGATCTTAAATGGACACTATTTTACATGTGAGACTTTTTATATAGTAGTAACTAATTTATATCTCCACTTCTTTTTCACTCCATTTTAGGATACTTTGATAATTTTGGGTCTCCCGTCTAATTTTGACTTTGCCAACTAGGGAAAGTGTTTTTGAGTTATATTGTGTGTATCCATATGGACACCTGTTCTAATTTAAATTGGTTGGCTTCCTAAATAATCCATATATTGTATTCATGTTCAATAGTAATATATCATTAGATTTTATGACTAATTCGAATTGTCTCCTTGGTTCACTAGTTAGTTTCTCAACATTTTTATTTTTCTCTTCATTCTTCTTTTACAATTAACTAGTTTAGTATTTTTTTACACTTAAATAATATGAGTATGCTTAAAATCCAACACAAATAGCCTCCTCACGTTTTAGATATTTCAATGATTGGAGGAGACAACACCAATGACATTTCCTCTATGACTGAATTGATCACTTGTAATTTCAGGTATTATGACTCAATTATTCACTATGACAGGGTTGTCAGTTACTAGTGATTTTGTATTTCCATTTTTTTACTATATTGACTAGGTAATAAGTAATACTAGTGAAACACCATTCTATCTCTTTGAAGCCTGATGCAAGGGAACCAATGTACCCATAAGTTAATTTTTCTTTATAGTGATTTCCTCAACACTAATAATAAAGTATATGAGCTTAGAAATTTCATTGAGTTTATCTTGTTGTGATGACTCATAGACATCTTGCATGGGAGTATACAAAAGGGGATCAAAGAGAATTGGTATGGAACATTACTGAGGTGGAACATATTTGGGTTAGGCCAATGAAAATGAAAGGAAAAATGTAATGTCCTATGAAAATGATTGGTTAGGGTTGGGAGTGCATGGGAAATAACAATATTGAGTTGAAGGAATAATATAGGAAATAGAGCTTAAATGCACAGAACCATGTCACTTATAAGGAATTCCAATATTCTTGGTATATATAATATATATATTTATATATATTAATATATATATATATTATTATATTATATATATATATAAAGAAGGGAATGGGTGTATTTCTATTAAATAATATGTATTCGGTTTAGAACCATTACATTTAGAAGCAACAACAGTTCCACATCCCTCCAAAAATGCTCTAACCAGAGGTAGTGAGATTTCAAAGTTTTCTTCTCCATATTTTCTACATCATTTTACTTATATATTTTCCAAAAAACCCCATCAATATTTACATACTTGAATATCATTAAAAAAACTACTGCTATATACTAACTAGTTAGTTTCTTCTGACTCATGCTATCTGATTTCTTCCATATCTGTCGCATTTGTTCCCCCCTACCATCTTGCATCCTTAGGTTCATGCTACTCAAACTCTTGTTAGAACTCCAATTTTACAATAAAATCTGGAGGGGGGGATCCCTACTCACTGTGATCTATTTCACTGTCGCCTCTATCCCTGATGCAAAAAACTTCCCTCAAAACTGACACAACAACAATCTCCACCTTCTCTTTCGACTTGTACACCTTTCGGTCCAAATTCACTATCTTCGACATGATGAACTTTGTTTCCACTTGAACATTCTCCACATATTTTACCAATCCTTCCATATGACCCAAAACAAGTGTAAAGTGAGACTGAGCTTCATATACAATTCTCCCTCCAATCCATGAAATCATTTCCTCCACTTCATTCCTAAAATCACCAAAAGAATTCTTAGAAGAGTCTCCAATGCCATTGCTAGATGGACAAGGGATTTTTTTGGTACAATGAGGATGAGCGACAATCCACAATGCATGTTCCCTCCATAACCATCTTCTTGTAGCAAAAATCATTTCCATATTGATAGCACATGATGTCCCCTCATTTTTAATGCTCTTTGGCAATGCACTCCCTACAACGAAATTAATTTTCATTGCTTCTTTCTCCTAAATGAATTCTCACATGATCAACCCGAGATGATCATCCTTGATCTTATATAACACAATTCCATCACTACGCATCTTCCTTAAATATCATCTTAGGAACACCTAGCCATCCTTAATCCTATCTTGATTCTTCATAATTATCCATCTGAAGATTGACAGATCCAGCTTATCACTAGGACTCCCCCCGCATAAAAAATGTTCCAAGGAATAAATTAGGAAACTAATCATCCTTTTAGACACTTCACCTTTCTCCACATTCTTCCAACACTTCAGGGTTTTCCATTTATAAATGTTCATGGGATGTGACACTTAGAAGATGCATCCTCGTCCTCCCTAAGTTCACCTTGTTCCATGATGATTACTTGATTAGCTTGTTCATTTGTCAACATATTATTTTCCCTCTTGATATGATAAAATTATATGTTTCAAAACTAGTCCAACATTAAATATATTATTTCCATAGTTGGATTTGGGACAAGGTCCTTGTTTTGAGACCATTTAGCACATTTTTGAATGGTAATAATGGAATCTCCAAAGGCTAGTAATTGCGTTATTCCTTCAACTACTCCCAACCTCAACCTTTTCCATAATCCATATTCTCTCACATGATTATCTATGTCTACTCCCAGAGCCCAGATGAAACATTTTCCAACTTTTCCATCGAGGCAAAAAATAACCCCTCCCACTACAACCTCCCCATCAAAAAAGAGATGAAACTAACCCAACGTTTTCCTCCACTTCTTGAAATGATCTCCAGGCATGCGAATGAGAAATGAAATCTTCTTTTATCCTTTAGTTGAGCATCGCTTAGAATCTATTTATTTTTTGACATTGATCCATTCTCTCTCTTCCTTTCACCGAAACTATGTCAAGTAATAGCTGGGAGAATTTCCACGCTATATATGAGGTGTAAGTTCCCTTCCTTTGAAACCGACATGATTTCTAGCCAACCAGAGTTCCCAACAAATGTTTTTCGGGGTCGTATTCCAACACTTGGAAATAATTGAAGGTGAACCATAGTTCCACGTGAATGAGAGCACCATTTTTCAAACATTTCCAACTAATTTTCTAGAATTACTTGGATTTGGATTATAATATGTAAGGTCATTCTCCATACTGAAGTAGTGAAGAAAAACATGGGATATGTCCTCCTCTACATTTCTACTTAGTACACACCGAGATAGAACTTGAATATGCCTTTTTCTTAGATTCTCTATTGTTAAACTTTTTCCATCAACCAATTCCCGACAAAAGGTGTTTACTTTTAGAAGGCCATCTTTATTCCATATTCTCCCCAAAATGCTCAAGGCCTATGGATGTGGAAGCTACTTCACTAATATTTACTGTTATTTCACCATATAATACCTCCATTTACCTCCCTTCTAAATTATCTGATCCAATTTGTCAGTAACGATCGACACATACCCTTTAAGGGCCTTGATAGCCTTATCCCAATATGGAGCCATCTAAATGGGATAATCTGTGAAAGACCATCCAACCTAGTGCCTGTTATCATCCCTAACTAAAATATGTATAAATATTCTTATCCCTTGCACCTCCATCCACCTAGTCAGGTCCCTCATCTCAAGGGAGTCATGAAATATCTCATTGGGAATTATTCCATCTTTCCAAATTCTAATACAACATCCATTCCCCACTTGTCACCCCAAATTTTCCAACACCACCGAGGCTAAGGATTTACAGAGCTTCCATATTTTAGTTCTTTTCCCTTCCCATATTTCTTCCTTCGACCTTAACAATAACCTCTTATGGAAGTATTTCCTTAGAAAGGTCTGTTTCCACCATTCCTTAGAGTCTATCAGTAACCTCCAGACCAATTTGGCTCCAAGAGCCAAATTCAGGTATGTTGGGTCTTTATTCCTAATCCTCCCCATTTTTTGGAAGTCTCACTATGTTTCAATTTACTAGGGATATCGTTTCTCATTATCCTTTCCTCCTTGCCACAAAAAAAATTCTTATCATGTGGCTAATACTATGCATTATGCTTTTGGGATCTAGAAGGCCAATGCCAATATATATGGGATTTTGGAAGCGAGAAGGCTAAAGGCAATTTATATGGGGAGTGTAGATAAAATAGATTTGATGAGTATTGATTTTCCTGCTACATTTAACCACCTTGCACCACATGAGAGAATTGTTTTTTGAATTTTTGGAGGATCAATTCCCAATCTTCTCCAAGGGATGATCACAAGGATATTTGAAGACCAAGGTAAGGGAAGGCTCTCCAATTTTTATCCACAGGAAATCCTAGAATATGGGGAATTTCATTTAGAGTGCTTTCAAAATTGGTCAACCCCAAGATCAAGATTTTATTCGTGTTCACCATACCCCCAAAAAATTTCAAATAGAAATTAAAAACCTTTTTAAAATGAGAAGCAATGATCTTGGATGCCCCCCTAAGGAGGAGAGTGTCATCTACAAATTGCGAGTGATTAATTTCTTTAGCATTCATAGAAATTACGAGTCCTGGTAGATGTCGTTCTCCCTAGTCACTTTGAGTCTTCTGTTAAGACTTTCAATCATGATATTATAAAGGAGTGGGGATAGGGGACATCCCTACTTCAATCCCTAGGAGTCCATGAAAAATGGGGTTGGACGCCTAGTGAGCTCCAGTATTGCAGCAATAATGCGGCAACTCCTAGGGCTTCCTTCTTTACTTTTATCAACTTGGTAGTTTGTAACAAACTTGGAAGTGACGATGTTGTATGCACAAGTACTAGCTCTTACTGCAGGCTATCACTTGATCAGCTGGCGCAAGTTCGCTAGGAGCTTAAGCCAACTTCTATGAGTTCTCAGAAGAAGCTTTAATTGTGATGAAATGAAACTATCTCTACAAGGGCTATTCTACTTGCAGAAAGAGAATGAAAATTGAAATGAAACGCAAACCCTAGTTTACTCACTAACCCTACTTTTGCAAGAAAAGAGATGGAAACTACTGAAATGGGTGCCATTGACTACTAGAAAGGTAAATTTAATTTATTCAAACTACTTCTAAAGAGAAATGAGAAGAAATCATATTTTTGTACTTTTGAGTGTTTTTATGTGGAATTATTATGCTTGTGATTTGACTGGTTGTGATTGTGTAGAGGTTTGGTGGCAAAGGAAGATGGAGTTGGCTTTTGCAGAAGGTGAGGAAGGTGTGGAGAGGTCCTAAGAAACCCATAGTAACCTTTTAAATACTTCCATTGCGATTAGAATTCGAAAAATCACTCACAGGAAATTCTAAAGGAGGCTGCAGGAGATCTATAGGAGGTTCTATAGGAGGAGGCTGAAAGTGGTTTTTGGAGGTTTGAAGGTGAAAAAAATGATGGGAAAGGGGAAATGAAGGTTGGATGAAGGTTTTGAGAGGTCTGGAACTTGTCAAGGAAGATCAGGGATGAAGGAGATGGTTGGATTTGTTCAAAAGGCAAGAAAGCAGCTTTATGAAAAATGCAGAAATTAGGGCAGATTGGCAAGAGGTTGTGAGTGAGCTGAGAATTCTATGATAAATGGGCTAGTGATGGCTGTTTTATGGACGGATGGTGAGCTGAGGTTTCCTACAAGAGATCTGCACACTTATCAAAACTGACCAAAGAGAGAACTAAAAAGATAGAGTTTTGTCTAGCTTAACCTAATTTCTGACCTAAAACCAGAAAACGCTGAACAGTACCTTATGAATAGAAAAATATGCGAGAGAACTATGTTAAAAGGACATGAAATGATCTAAGCAATTAAATTTGAACCAATATCATCTTTTACAAATCAAAGTATCACACTCAGTTGCATGAAGGAGCAAAAACTGTGTTTTTGGTGGCAGCAGTAGTTCCTTGACCTCAAATCATAGTCCCAAGAAGGGAGAAAGAAGATCAAGACCTGCTGTTGGCCTTTTTTGATCCTTTTCTTTCACTGCAGCAACTTACTTAAGCAACTTGAAACAAAAACAACTATTCTAACCATCAAAAGCAACCTAATCTAATGAAGTAAAATGAGTATATGCAACAGAAATTAACTCATGAATGGAAACGAAAACATATAAGTACACAAAGGAGGTGCTGGGTAGCTTGTGTTGGGCCCTATCCCAAGAGCTCCAGCCCTCTAAAAAATACCAGTGTTGGGTCAAAAACTAGTTCATCTTCATTATCGAAAATAACAGTTACATCACATACACTGTTCTAAAAAAGAGCTCAAAAATGAGCTGAGCACAATGCTGAACAAAAGTGTAAAAATATACTAAGAACTGGCTAACCTACTGAGGCTCAAAGGCTTCTTATTTATACAAATTGGGACTCCCAACAGTCCTCTTAAAATTAAGGAACTCGGCTTCCTAGAACTAAAGATAATAGTAGTCCTACTTGACTTGCTTGGCTGCCCCTTGGAATCATCAATGTGGGCCTTCGTACTCCGAGTTGCTAATGGAGGATTCAATGAAAGGGTCATTAATGAAGGAGAAACCCCTCCTACAACTCCTCTTCCTTGTTTCCCTCGATTTTTGGCTACCATGTGCTCATAAATTCCTTGTCTTTGTCCAAAATTGTCCAAAAAATCTGCAATAAACACTCATTAGACTACGCAGAAAAGTGACTAACCCAGTTCACTCTATTAGCTTAAATATATTCAAAAACATGCAACAAATTAATGAGAATGGTGGATTAAATTGAAATAATAGGTAGAATGAGCCCATATAGTTACCCATTTTTGGGGCTCATCATTAGACCCCTGTTGAATGGGTTGCTCATCCTCTGAGCAACTAATCTAGCTCTTCATCTTTAATAGCTCTCACAGATTCCGTGACATCCCAAGCCTCTGATGTGATGTCTTCCTCTTTATCATGGAAACCTACTTTCCTGTCCACTTCCTCCCATTTTTTCTGTTCTTCCTCCTCCTTAACTCCTTCCAAGAGTCCTAATAGCAATGGAGGACTAAATTTAAGACCAATCCAGTTGGCTTTTAAGTTTTGCATTGAGTGTTTATATAGGGGCACCCTCTTCATGGCCCCCCTCATTCTATTTGGGGAGTGATACTCCCTGATCCTTAAGCTATGTGGCAATGTATTCCACCTTCTCATGCAGGAATGAAGGCAGTCATTGCCAAAAAATCTCTCCATATCTTCAAAATGAGCAATAACCTGTGCTTGCTCGTCAACATAATCAGGGAGAACTTGAGGATTGGCTGCAAGGTGTTGGTGGGCATAGATGAGAGCCAAGGGTTTTGTTGGTTTTGCCCTTATCATCAGGGGTTCACTTAGTTCTTTTTCCATTATTTTCTGAATTTCCACTGCTCTCTTTTATTCATGGCTCATCCAAGAAGCCATAGCCATTAGCTGTAAGTCTCCCAATGCAACATTTGGATCCCATAAATTCATGTCAGGAAGTGCCATGTTGT
>APFE031011532.1:86839-98659 GCA_000404065.3 Pinus taeda | reverse complement strand
GATTCAGGGTCAAGTGTGCACCTGGCCCTTTTATAACTGAGTTGAAACCTCTCTTCATAGTCTTCTAAAGATTCATCAATTCCCATGGTCATTCGAAAGATTTCTTCCTTGGTATCATTTCACCTACAGTAGTCCTGATATTTGTTGTTAAAGGCTTGCTGCATTTGAGCCCAAGTTGTGATACTATTTCCAGGTAACCCCGTGAACCAATGCAATGTTGCATCCTTGAGGGTAAAAGGAAACAGGTTCAACTTCTGCTTGTCCTCTACATAGTCATAGGTTTGACAGACAACAACAAATTCAAACAAGAAGGTATTAGGATATTCGGTAGTCAGTCCATGGAAGTGAGCTAAGGTTGAAGGAATTATGTTTTTCATTTTTATGTCCCCATTGGTCTCTCAGATAGGAAAGGTACCTTCTATTCTTTCCCCATTTCCTCTAACATTTATGTTTTCAGCCATGGTCTCAAGAGGAATGGTTTCTCGCTCTTCTTCTGTTATAAGATCTTCATATATCTCTGGAGGTTCACCTATAGGTTCTTCTGGATCACTGCCACCAAAGAAGAGAGAAGGGTGACTTAGTGATGTGGCGGGGGTGTTGGGTAAGAATTTTCCTGAATTGTTTCTGTTCATACGAGGATGAAAGGAAATCTCTTTTTGGGTGATTTTTGTTTTTTTTTTTTTTTCTGCTTGTACCTACAAAATTGAAATGGATTGAACAATAATTGCAACTAATTGAAATGAATCTTATTGAAATGGAAATTGTAGAATTGAAATGAAAGCAGGAGACGACTAATCTACTTTGCTGGAATGGAAATTGCAGAATTGAAATGAAAGCAGAAAATGCCTAATCTACGCTTGCTGAAATGAAATTGCAAAATTGAAATGAAAGTTGGAAATGTTTAATCTATTCTTGCTGAAATGAAATTTTAGAATTGAAATGAAAGCAGAAAATGCCTAATCTAATTTTGTAGAATTGAAATTGCAGAATGGAAATGAAACAACTACTCTACTTTTGCTTAAATAAACTACTTAGCAAAATGTTGTAGTAGAAAATAGAAGAAAGCAGTAATCACAAAATACTTTGATGCTTCCCTGGAAATGGAACCAAAAAAAGTGGTGACCTCCAGTATTGCAACAATAATGCTGCAACTCCCGGGGCTTCCTTCTTTACTTTTATCAACCCATTAGTTTGTAACAAACTTGGAAGCGACGGTGTTGTATGCACAAGTAGTAGCTCTTACTGCAGGCTGTCACTTGATCAGCTGGCACAAGTTCGGTAGGAGCTTAAGCCAACTTCTATGAGTTTTCAGAAGAAGCTTTAACTATGATGAAATGAAACTAACTCTACAGGGGCTATTCTACTTGTATAAAGAGAATGAAAATTGAAATGAAACGCAAACCCTTGCAAACCCTAGTATACCCACTAACCCTACTTTTGCAAGAAAAGAGATGGAAACTACTGAAATGGGTGCCATTGAATACTGGAAAGGTAAATTTCATTTATTCAAGCTACTTCTGAAGAGAAATGAAAAGAAATCATCTTTTTGTACCTTTGAGTGTTTTTATGTGGAATTATTATGCTTGTGATTTGACTAGTTGTGACTGTGTAGAGGTTTGGTGACAAAGGAAGATGGAGATGGCTTTTACAGAAGGTGAGGAAGGTGTGGAGAGGTCCTAAGAAACCCATAGTACCCTTTTGAAGACTTCCATTGCGATTAGACTTCGAAAAATCACTCACAGGAAATTCTACGGGAGGTTGCAGGGGATCTACAGGAGGTTCTACAAGAGGATCTACAAGAGGAGGCCGAAAGTGGTTTTTGGAGGTTTGAAGGTGAAAAAAATGATGGGAAAGGGGAAATTAAGGCTAAATGAAGGTGTTGAGATGTCTATAACTTATCAAGGAAGATCAGGGATGAAGGAGATGGTTGGATTTGTTCAAATGGCAAGAAAACAACTTTATGAAAAAACATAGAAATTAGGGAAGATTGGTGAAAAGTTGTGAGTGAGTTGAGCATTCTATGAGAAATGGGCTGGTGCTAGCTATGTTATGGAGGGATGGTGAGCTGAGATGTCCTGCATGAGATCTGCACACTTACTTATCAAAACTGACGAAAGAGAGAACTAAAAAAACAGAGTTTTGTCTAGCTTAACCTAATTTCTGACCTAAAACCAGAAAATGCTAAATAGTACCTTATGAACAGAAAAGCATGCAAAATAACTATGATAAAAGGACATGAAATGATCTAGGCAATTGAATCTGAACCAATATCAACTTTTCCAAACCAAAGTATCACACTAGCAGTTGCATGAAAGAGCAAAAACTGTGTTTTTGGTGGCAACAGTAGTGCCTTGACCTCAAATCATAGTCCCAAGAAGGGAGAAAGGAGATTAATACCTACTATTAGCCTTTTTGGATCCTTTTCTGTCACTACAGCAACTTACTTAAGCAACTTGAAATAAAAACAACTATTCTAACCATCAAAAGCAACCTAATCTAATGAAGTAAAATGAGTATATGCAACAAAAATTAACTCATGAATGGAAACGAAAACATATAAGTACACAAAATAGGTGCTTGGCAGCTTGGGTTGGGCCCTAACCCAAGAGCTTCAGCCCTCTAAAAAATATCAGTGTTGGCTCAAAACCTGGTTCATCTTCATTATCAAAAATAGCAGTTACATCACATAAACCGTTCTAAAAAAGAGCTCAAAAATGAGATGAACACAGTGTTGCAAAAAAGTGCAAAAATATACTAAGAACTGGCTAACCTACTGAGGTTTGAAGCCTTCTTATTTATAAAAATGGGGACTCCTAATAGTCCTCCTAAAATTAAGGAACTCGGCTTCCTAAAACTGAAGATAACAATAGTCCTACTTGACTTGCTCAATTGCCCCTTGGAATCATCAATGTGGGCCGTTGTACTTCGAGCTGTTGATGGAGGATTCAAGGAAAAGGGTCATTAATGAAGGAGACACCCCTCCTACAAGTCCTCTTCTCTGTTCCCTAGAGTTTTGGCTGCCATGGGCTCATAAATTCCTTGTCTTTGTCCAAAATTGTCCAAAAATTCTGCAATAAACATTCATTAGACTACATGGCAAAGTGACTAACCCAATTCACTCTGTTAGCATAAATATATTCAAAATCATGCAACAAACTAATGAGAATGGTGGATTAAATCAAAATAATAGGCAAAATGAGCCCATATAGTTACCGATTTCTGGGGCTCATCAACGCACATTGATTAGGGGGTAGATCCAAGGACTATCAATGCAAGCCTTTATCCAAAGAATAAATTCTTGACTAAGCCCAAGATTAGATAAAATAGAGAAAAGAAAGGAGTGATTTACCCAGCCAAATTTGTTTGCCATATCCAACTTGATGACCATTCCTTGATGTCTTGCTTCCTTACTATAACGAAATGATTCTTGTACGAGGATGATATTTTCCAATATATTCCTCTATTGCATAAATGCACCTTGGTTCTCCGAGATAAAATAAGGAATGAGGGGTTTTAATCTATTGGTGATAAATTTAGTAAAAATTTGTAGGATGCATTACAGAGGGAGATGGGATGGAATCTAGAAAAATCACAAGATTAGAGTCTTTTGGAGTTAGGGTTAGGAAAGCTGAATTTGTACCTCCCAATTTTTTCTTCTTGCATGCATAATTTAAACTTTTTAGGAGATCAACTTTAATTAAGGAACAAAAGGCATGGTAAAAGAAAATAGGGTATCCATCTAGCCCAAAAGCTTTTTCTGGGTTGAGGGATCCGATTACCATCAATACCTCTACCTCCACAACTGGCTTCATCAGGTTTAGATTTACAAACTGGGAGTTAACTGATGGAATATAACTTAGGAATTAATTTGCCTATTCCATAGGAACCCGCTCTTTAGTATATAAATTTCTGAAATGTTGGTAAGATTCTTTCTTAATTTCTTCAAAATATGTAATTTTTGTTTTTCCTTACAGAACATTTTATTTTACCCTATTCCTTACCTCCATTTCTTTCACTCGCTTGTGAAAGAAGGTAGTGTTCAAAACGCCATATTTTAGTGAGAGGCTTATAGATTTAAGCTGTCATACTATTTCCTCATGTTTGCTAGTAGAAAATATATCCGTCATCAATTCCCTTTCCTTTTGCAGGTGCTAATATTCTATCTGCACATGTTCTATCAATTTATATTGATTTTCTAGTTGATCAATAAGATCTTTATTCCCCCCCAGGGGGTGAAATGATTCCTTTGACCATTTCCTAAGATATTTCTTAATATTGTGGATCTTAGTTTCCCATATGTAAGATAGGGAACCCTAGAACGAGATTTTCTATTCCTCATTAATAAGGTCTTGCACTCCTTCTTCTTGAACCCAGGACGCATTGAAACAAAAAGGAATTGGCCCACAATTTAAAGGTTTATCTAATATCTTTCTTGGTAACATGTTTCTAGAAATTTGTCATAGGGAAAAAATATAGTATTATCCCATTGATGAGTGTTAAATTCATAAAGGTCATTGGTATACACACCCTTCAATATTTAGTAGTACAATTTAGCTATCAATTCAATTAAGAGGGTGTTAAACATCTAATTGTGAAAATACTTATTATTTCAATGTATTTAATAATATTACCAATATGAGTTATATCCGATCTCATATTAATGTAATTTGTTCATATCAAGTTCTAAAACTATGTGGACACATTGATTTTTATGTTGAAAATTGACAACTCACATGAAGTGAAGCACTTATTATCCTTGATGAAATCATTAATGTTTTTATTGAAACTCAAATAATAAGAGGAATAATGGTGGACCCACTCAGTTATATTTAAAAATAACACCTCACAGTTCAACAAATCAAATACGAAGTCATGATGAGTGTAAACTCAAGGAAACTCAATTTATATGACATTCGTGATGAAAAAATGGCCTTGGAAAGTTTCATAGTGCTTCATTCTAAGCGAGATAGAAGAATAATGCATGAATATAAATAGTTAAAAAACAAAGGGATTGATGTGGAAATTAGGTTAGCTAGTTCTATGATAGTAATAGAGAATGTGCTTATAGTACATGGGAAAATGTTGGGTGAAATATTCATTCAACTCAAAAAAAGGATCATATATAGACACCTTTGAGTAAATAGATGAGTTGTGATTTTTTAGATGGATCTAATATGATTTAAGGTAGAATTATTGGTTCAGACCATATGATTTAAATATTTTTTCAACTAGTATAGAACATTCTCTTATCATATTGAACTAGTGCACTTAGAAGTGTTTCCCATTGTCACTATAACAACCAAATTCTCTCACTTCTATCTGATTCCTTTCCATCTCTAGGGGACCTCCCTTAGAAAGAAATTAATGAGAATTAGATTGCTTAAATGTGAAATATCATTCATGAAAATAAAAAAACAAAAGATAAGGTTAAGTGGTCAAACCTATCATGACCAATGCTTACTATTTTGGTTATGAAGGAAAAATTAGTTTAAATAGGGTTTTGAGAAGACAGAGAAACTATAACATGCCCCCTTACCACCCATTTTCATACTAAGGTAGAAAGATGATAGTTACTATGTTGACCCAATATCCAAGGTATAATTATAGAAATGGGGTATAAAATTTTGACCTTTTCCAAGTTACTCAAAAATTAAAATGAATGACAGTGTTGTGTTTTTCTCATCGAGACCTTTCCAATGATATAAAATTTGACTCAATTTGATTCACAGATCAAAATATATGAGCCCTCAAAGTTTCATTAATGTACTTTGACACCTCACCAGTCTTACCATGTGGCACCTACATGGTCCCCACATTGTTCCCACATGGGCATCCTTGTCATTTCTCACATGACAGTTACGGACACATTCATGATTAGTGTCACATTATACCTTTTTCATGGCTTGTGAAACATCTATATATATATATATATGGGCCTCAATGTGCTGACATCACCTCGAGAATAAAATCATAGTGGTATTGCATGAAGTGTTACAATAAATCACTGTGGTAGAGGCGTTAGGTTGACATCATGGTTTCTAATTGTTGGGGTGACATCACCTGGTCCCATTAGATCTCCAACCCTTGTCCACTTGCTTTTTTCATGTTATAAGGGGGTTTTGGGGTATTCTCTTCTTTGCATCTCGAATGAATGGGCACACAAGTCACATCATCCTAGGGATTTAATCCCACAATTTCCTCCTAGAGTTCGCTTTGAAAGCTTTGGGGAAAACCCCCCTTGGTCATTCAACTACACAAACTCTAAAGGGAGACTAATGGCTCTGAAAAAACATAACTCTCATCTTTGGTCATGGTGATTGACCACATGAGCATACAAGGTTTTAGACCTATTCCTCTAGCCTTATTGTTTTCAACTCATGTGCATTTGACAAAATAAAATTATGTATATCTATGTATGTATGTATGTATGTATGTATGTATGTATATATGTATGCATGCATGCATTCATGCATGTATGTATGTATAACATAACCTTTTCCTGGGGCTGCCAAATCCAAAACATATGTGAATATGTGCACGGCTCTATCGAGCTATCTCTTCTAAGCCTTAGACACACTTGCCCTGACCTTCAATAATTGTGCAAAAAAATTATGCTTAAGCATCTACGTGTGTGTGTCGTCTGAGATATCCCTTTTGATCTTTACCACTACCTTAACCCATCTCAACTTGTGTCCTGAAAAAATAAATTGATAGGTTTACATGAAAGAAAAAGGACAAAGTTATTCTTCCTAAGCTTGCAATTCTATAAAATAAGGCCAGACAACCAATTATTTTTAACATAGGCATTCAATATCCTTTTAATAGAGATTGTATTTCTTTCCATGCAATGGTATTTAGACCGTGATTTAGACTAATATACAAGCTCAAAATAAACACAAGAACAAACCCATTCCTTAGGAAAATAATCAGGGAATCAACCTCTCCTTTTCACACAGGAGATTGATATCCCTTGCTATGGATCTCAAATTATTAACATATAAAACACATACTTGATATCTACATTCAATATAGATAATTTTTTCTGGAATTTACCTACAAATGCATGACATAATTTCATATAAAGCTATAGGACATTCAAAGCATTTCAACCAATAGTTTCATGTACCATGTAATTGTCCTGGTGAAAATTCCATGTAATAAAAGTTAAAAATAATGACCATGGTTGATGGGACACTTATTCCAAGCTGAATGTTGGGTAAGACATTCTAAGGGTTGTTAATTTGTTTTATTATTGCTAAGGAAATTGGAAAAAGAAAAGGATAAGGCTTTGGACAGGAAAAATGACATTTTCAGCACAATTATTTATGAAAATAATGGAAATTAGGAGAAAAGGGAGGTGAAAGGTAATAGGTTACATGTGAGGAGGAAAATGAAGGAAAATAATGGAAAATAAAGAAAATAGAGGCCTCATTCATAAAAAGGCTTATGAGGATAAGTTGGTAACCTCTTGTCAGTTCAGTTTTGGAGCTCCCTCATTATTCTCTCTTTCTCTCTCTCACTCTTGGACACTTAGAGTTTTCTTGGAGCACTTGGGCATTGGATTAAGAAAGGAAAAGAAGGCAAGAGGAAGCAAAGATAAAGCAAGGAAAATCAGGATCAAGTAGCTACAAAATGATTCTTTGTAGGTATTGATTTGCATCTATGATTTCCTTCCTAGATTTGGCATGCATGGTATTGAATGTGGTTCTTTTGGTATTATGGCATGAGTTTTTCTAGGTATGATAGTGTTTTCAACCTAGCCTTGCCATTTCCTGATAGCCTTGATGAGATGGGATCTCATACTTCGATTGTGATGGATTCAAAACTAAGTGGGGCGGATCTCCGAAATGAAAAAAAATGGCCTAGTGGTCCATGAACTGGATTATGGATCATGGTAAAGCCATTAGCCTAGTAACCTCTGAGCTAGCCTGTGGGTTGCAGTAAAGCCAACATTGTGTGCCTCAATGGGCCTAAGAATTCCTGCTAGTGAATGGAGGGATATATGATAAATCCAAGAGGTGGATTTCTCTCTGTTGGGTCTTGTAGTCCTAGGATGGGTTGTATGGTAAAGCTTGGAGAGTGGGTCTCGGTGTAGGACCTAGTGATCCCTGGATTAGACTATGGATTACGGTAAAGCCTAAGAGACTAGGAGACACTCAAATTACTCATGGTGTAGGTGGAGGACCCTAGTAGAATCCATGCTTGTTTGGTTCTTTCGGTTGGTTATGAGTCCCACATTCATGCTTGGAATATGGAACGGGGGTGATTGACTAAAGAGAGATTTTTCTCAGCCAATCTATGGTTGGGTGGAATGTGGTAGTCCCATCCCTGGTTGGTATCTACATTCATTAATGGGAAATTCATTAACTTGGTTTTTCATGTGTAAATGTACTGGTTTATATGTGGATTTTATCGTTGATGCATAAATGGTATTTCTATTGTTACTATGATGGTTATGTATATGTTTTATGACAACAAATATGTATGGATCTCATTATGTTTTTACTTGTAAATGAATGGACAATGTATCTATGACCTAGTATATGATAATGCAATAAATGACATGAGGGAACAATGGTTCTTAGCGATTCTAAGATAAGTACGAGATCCCTATGCTTAAGTATGTTGTTTACACATGTGGATTACATGTTTGTGATATGTTTGGTGAAATTCCTGACATGGCTAGTAGGGGTCTAATTAATGGGTTGTCCAACTAATATGTTTTGAATCATTGTTTCCTTATAATTTTACTACTTCAAAGATGTCATTCCATTATGGGCAGTGACCTAAGCTCTGGGCCTTAAAAAGTGGCTCAAATCCTAGGGACGCTAGCACAAAATTGGACAAAATGGTCCCTTGATGTTGTCTTGCAGGCCTATGAGAGCATTGAAAGGTCCTTAGATGCTGGCATGCCCATATCATGAGAGTCTCCAGAGGTCAAGTGATCAAAAAATTTAGTGGGACCTAGGGGAAAGATGTCTGAAGTGTTGGTATGGTGCGGGGTCCTGTAGCTGATGTGGAGTGTCTGTATGTTGTGTTTTCGTCAATCCCATTTCCTTAAGGTCACATAGGAGGTTGAATCCAATCATAGTACCCTCTCATCACATGTTTACCCCAGTTGGATGATTATTTGGGTAAATGTGGGAGGAGGGTGTTACGTACCAACATTCCTACGACGATGCAATAATTTTCAGAGCCATGCATTATATTTCATAATAAATCTTTAATTTCAAAACTGTAAACTAAATACATGCAATTACAATAAATCCAATGGCCAAAATGAATGTGGGACTTTGATTTTCGATCCAAGCTTAGACTAACTACAACTAGATTTACTCACCCCCATAGCTAGATCCATGATTTAAGGGGAATTTCCATAGTAGTTTTAGAAGATTTAGCAGGAAGCCATATTTAGTCCAGAAAGGATAGGAAATGCATATTTCATTGGGTGGCTTATCAACTCACTAAGCATAGAAAATTTCAGAATAATGGGTTGTTTATTAGTTGTGTCAAGCACTCTAAGAGTGGTTTATAAGCTCTCTCTCAGCAAGCACCCTTCTGCATATGGTTTGTCAACCCTAACTAGCACCCTCGATGGTTTACCATCTAATCAAGTACAATAGAGTTCAAAAAATGGGCATTTTATCAACTGTGTCAACCACTCTAAGAGTCATTTAAAATCCCACAGTAAGCACCTTGGGTGGTTTATCAATTCTCTCTTAGAAAGCACCCTTCTGCATGTGGTTTATTGACCCTAACTAGCACCCATTCCTATTTCCTCTGAACTCTCTTTCACTCCTCCTGGTCACAATTTCCTCCTTCAAGGAATCTCATTCCCTCAAATCATAGCTCTTTTGACCATTCCTCATGAGCTTCACCAAGAAGAGGTCTAACCTCGTCATTGTTGTGCATTTTCCTTCTATTATTTCCTCAGGGTGCCTCTTCATATTCCTCTTGGACTCTTCCTATTTTTTTTTTTAATTTAATATTTACACCATAGAATTAATTAATGGTGTCATCCAACCCCACATGGGTACATTTTTACTCTTCCATCTTAGATCATGGATCTGTGGTCCCACACTTGAGGCCATTACCTAAAAAATATACTCATTTATAATTTCAAAGTATTATTACATTACTAAAAATTAGGGGAGAATGTACTATGGGTGTCACAAACCCTAACCCCTTAGAGGGGACAATGTCCTCAATGCTTTTATTACCACAAAAAACAAACAAAACTAAGATTTACATCCAACTCATACATATCCTTATTCAACAACAAAAGATGGGTAGTGAACCTTGTAACAACCTCTAGTTGATTTTATATGTAAATAAAAAAAATACCAAGGTCATGGGACACGTATTCGAAAACGAATGTTGGGCCAAACATACCGATGGGTACCACAAGTGATTGATTAATGGCTATGGAAATTGGAAAAGGCATTGACAAAGGAAAAATGGTAATAATTGGCATTTTATTTATGATAATAAAGGAAAATAAGAGAAAAGTGAGATGAAAGGTCACAAATTTTCATGAGATAGAAATTGAAGGAAAATGAAGAAAATAGTGGCCTCAATGATAAAAATGCTTATGAGGATCAATTCACAACTTTTTTTAGTTAAGATTTTGTTGGTTGAGATTTTTTTTAGTTGAGATTTTTATCAATTCAATTTTGGATTTCTCTTTTGTTCTCTCATTCCCTTGCACTCTTGCACACTTAGATCATTCTTGGAGCATGCTTGGAGAACTCTAGTATTCACTTGGATTTGGAGAAAGAAGGCAAAAAAAGGTAGGAAAGCACAAGGGAACAAGTGGATCAACAACTACAACTGGATTTATTTGTAGGTAATAGGTTGCATGTGTGATTTCCTTGTTGATTTTTGGATGCATGGTATATGCATGTGATTTTTGGGTTATGTGCTTTCATTATCATGGAGATTTTCTTGGATTTACTATGGTATTACCCTTGCCTTACAATTTCCTGGATAGCCATGGTGTTGTGGGCTTTTCCACTTGATTGTTTTATGATTGGTGCTCATAATTCCTTATGGTTGGGGGTTGGAACAAATGCTCTGGAAGCCCTGAAATAACTTGGGTTGAGTTACTAATCCTAGGGCCTAGGTTGGGACAAATTATCTTGATCCCTTGGTGGGTTGGGTTACTATTCCCTGGAGTTGGGTTGGACAAACACTCTAGAGCCCTGGAAGGTTGTGGAGTGAGTTACTAGTTCCAGGAGCCTCGGAAAAGATAGGTAGAGACCGATCTAGTTGGTGTCAGTGATGTCCAAATGTGGAGGTGGAAACACTGTAGTTTAGGGTTGAGGTGGCTTGAACTCTGGAAGCCTTCAATTTTTTTTTTTTTTTCCATGAGATCCCACATTCATGCTTGGAATATGGTGCGAGTGTGATTTGATGAAATACATATTTGGTTCAGCCCAATATATGATCAGGTGGTACATGGAAGTCCTTGACTTGGTTTTTATTTTCATATCTTAATGATGAGCACCAGTATTGCAGCAAGGATGCTGCAACTCCTGGGCTACCAACTTTACTTTATCAACAGGGGGTTGGTACAAAATTGGAGGTGGTAGTACTGTATACACAAGTAAAAGTGATGTGTCATGTGGAAAGAGTTATTTTTGCTGACAAAACTAACCTCCCTAGGAGTCTAAGACTCTCTAGTGACAAACAAGACAATTAAGAGAAATCCTTCTCTAAACATGCATTATTATATGAGAAACTAAGTGTTTTTCGATCCTACCTGAAGTCCAACGCTTGTTGTAGCAGTCTAGCCTCGTCGATCCAGATGAGCTCCTCCTT
>APFE031011532.1:65064-82698 GCA_000404065.3 Pinus taeda | reverse complement strand
AGGTCGTTCAATTTCCTGAGGCCTATTTTGACTGGTTGAAAGACCAAGTCTTCTCTATTCAGGATTTTCCATATTCCAAGATGGATTTTCGAGGTGACCCGGACATGGTTCTTCCACAGGGGGAACAATGGGACGAAAGAGGTATATTCACTTTTCACAGTTGTTTTTATCTATATTTTTGTATTTTAAACATCGTTTTCAAAACTGACAGTAAAATTTTTCAAAATGCAGACGTGGGTCCACAGTGTCCAGCCAATCTCCAGGCTTTCGAGCGAAGACATCCAGTTGCACCGCTACCGGCCCCTCAGGATGCAACTGCAGAGACGCTAGCTGAGTTGGAGCAGGATTTGGAGCGTCTCACGGCAGACATACCAGAGACGTCCATTGACGATATTCCTATCAGACTTCAGCGTTATGTAGTTGTGGTCCTAGGACCTTTTAGGAGGTTCTTATGTAGAGTAGCACGTGCAGTGGTGTCTTATAGAGATCACCACCAGTGATTGAATGATCACTTTTGTAGACTCATGTCGCATTTTGGTTTTTTGTACTTATCATTTTTGCCGATCATAAGGTGTTTCTCAACCTATGATCGAGGACGATGTATATTTTTTGACACTATCTATATATATATCATTTTACCGGCTTATCTATATATTTGGAAGAGAAAGAACATGACCTCTTGGATAGTAATCCAGGTCAAAAGCCTGATCTTCTCGTATATTTCTCTTGGGTTCATTTCTCCAGCGGAGTATTTATTATGAGGATTATGTGGAGTCGCCAGGTGGATAAATAAATTAACTTTGAAGGGCCTAATCTCTGTCCACCACACAGATCGAACTAAATATACAATAAGAAACAAAATATTTTCATATTTTTTGATTTTTTAGGATTTTTCAAAACAAGTTTAAGACTTATTCGAAAGGAAAACTGATCAAGAAAGGGGATTTATAGAGATGAACAGATGATTTCCCCAGTGGAGTCGCCTATATGTTATCACTCACGTTGTTCCCTTTGACTCCTAAGGGAATACGGCCGAGGTAACCACAAACCAAGCTTTGGACTGTAGGTCCTAGCCTACCAGCAGTCAGAGAGGGCTCTATCTTTGGGATTTAGCTTTGTTTAAAGCATGATTTTAGGCTAGTTATGGAGTTCGTTGTGTTTTGTTTAAGTTTTGGTGGGATGGTTGGTCTATTCAGGCAGAGTTGGCATGCAAAGTGTAAGTGGTTCAAACCATTGGGAATGGAGTCCATGAATGTGAACTGATGGATGTGTTTTCTTTGGTAGAAGAGGGGAATATGGAGTAGGATAGCTACCCATGGCACAATATTTAATGCTGGAACAAGGATGAAATGGAGGTCAGGGGATGAGAGGCAATTAAGGATCTCTCATCCAGCCAAAGAGGGAAAGTGGATGAAGGCTAAATAGGAGAAATGAAGAATTCCTAGACAGTATTCAGAAATGAGAGAAATAACTTAAACATGTTCAATTAAGAATGCATATTCATCACTATTTTAGAGGAAAACATAGGAAAGTTACAAGAATTGAGCACAGAGGGCATGAAAACCAGTTCTGATCTATTCCTTTTTCCTGCAACTTAGATTATGATATATAGATGATACAGATACATATAAACTGATAAACAGAGGGAGGAAAGACTTATTGAACCATGAGCAAGCACGAGAATTCCATATCAAGCTCTTTAGCCACTAAAAGCACAACCAACGAGTTCAGATGCAAACATTCCAGCAATCTTTGATTACAGAAGCTCTTAACATTTACAGTGCAAGTCTGGAATAAGAAATACAACCAACCACCCACCAACCAACAACACTCATTACATTGTTCAGGGTTGTATTTATAGGAAAAATATCTACAAAAATAGATCTGATAGAAGATCTCAGGAAATAACTGATTCGGGCCTCTCTTTCTTTGTTGATCCTCTTGATATGCTCGACTCTGTCAAATCGCCCCTTTTCTGCCCTTTCAAGGCAAAAATAGCTACTGCAAACTGAGGCTTTCCATTTTGGCCCTTTTTCCTTAGCGATGTACGATTTGCGCTAAGCGCTAATCGCGCATCAAAAACTGCCTTAGATTTTCATTCCAGGCTTCCTAAGCATCGATTTCGCACTTTGCGCCCTTTTTTCGACTGGTGACATCAGGATGACGTCAGCGGTATGGTGGATGACGTCAGCAATGGGACCCAGTAGGGCGGATGACATCAGCAGGGTGATGTGGTAGGGTGACATGGTAGGGTGATGTGGTAGGGTGACATGGTGCTTACGTCACGCAGGGGGAAGTGGTAGGGTGACGTGGTGCTTACATCACGCAGGGGGAAGCGGTATCCAGTTTCAAGGCGCACCGCTTTTGTGCACAGGCGATTTGGGAGGAGGGGGCTCCGCCACAGTCAAGAGGGTGGCGCATGGTGGGAGTACGATAGGAAAACTTCCCATCTCCCGGATGCTAACCATTGATCAGTTCAGAGGGGAAAAGACCCGCCCACCGTAGATCTTAGGGCATGGGCAATCAGACGGATGGCGGAACAGAGAAGGCGGCGAAAGGATAAGGGACGGGCCCATGGCGCTTGTATTAATTATTTAATTTTGGTGGGGGAGGGAAAACTTTAGGAAAGTGGTTTTTCATTTGGGTTTGCGGGCTATGTGCACTGGTTAACCATTAATAATGCAGGTGGAGGGGGAGGGTTAGGTTTATAGATGAAAGAGGGGGTCCAGGTTTATTACTTTAACCAGGGGTTAAAGTAACTCTGGGTTTAAGATGCAGAAGGGTTTAGATTAGTCCCAAATGGACCAATATCTCCCAAACCATGTTACATAGCTATAGTTCTATAGGGTGGGATATGTAATGTTTTGGGATTTTATATAGTTTTTTGTAGAATATGGGGAGGGGAAATGATTTAGGGAGTTAGATAATAAGGTGAGATGTTAATGTGAGGTATTTGGAATGTAAAAGGAGGGGATGCATGCTAAGTTTATAGAATGGAAACTTTAAGCATAGGGAAATGAATGGATTGTGTAAAGATTAATTGTACATGAGAAATGTGGTTTCTTTTCATTGAGGAAAGTCAAAACTTGACTTGATATTTCATGCAAATGAGCTGAAAGCAGGACTTGTTGGGCAGATCCCAAGGTCCTCAAGGGGATGTTAGTAAGTGATTTCGGAAATAAGAAGAAGGGGGAGTTAGAGATGCCTTGCTTAATCTGATCAGAATGAAAAAAGTGCCTCAAACCTGTGATCTGGATGAATATAACACTTGAAAACATGAAATGGATCACATAGCTTGATTTCTGCAACCACACAACTACTTACCCAGCCTACTTTACCTAGCAATTTTTCTTCTTTTGGTTTGGGTGCACTTGAACTAGCAAACCCAGCCTTTCAATTTTTTCCTTTTTACTGTCCTCTTATCTACATCTATACTTATTTCATCCAGGGGCTCAGATTGGGCTGTTGAGCACCCTTATTTCTCTAACTGTCTAAGAATCTGCCAAGATTAAGCTGTTTGGACAGATAATGATTCTGTATGTTCTACAAGAGGAAATTGAAACCTAGGGAGACCAAGATTAAGCTGTTTGTACCTCCCTTTAACTGAAAATTCTTCAAAAATGGAATAACTCATCAAAATTGGAATACAGCAGAGGCACTTAGACTATCACACTCTCATGGACACTTCTTTGGCGTGAGTATCAAATATGGAACATTGCAGCCTGCGGAGTATGACATATTTGGCATGTAAAAATGTTAATCATGAAAGATGAATACCTGCTATGAGCAGGAGGCTAACACAATGAAAAATATATCACCCTCGTTTCTTCCTAATTTCCATGGGAAAAGAAACAAATATCCAGAGACATTTCTCTTCAAATTTGAAGTATTATGTAGATCATATGACTATCTGCATGATGCTCAAAAGTTGAAATTGTTCCCTGCCACATTAAAAGACAACATTAAAATGGTTCATGAGTCTCGGAGTGCATTCCATAACAACATGGGCATAGATGAAGGAGGCTTTCTTGGGAAAGTATAGAGATTATTGTTTGCTTAGTAACCTTAAAGATGAAGTCTTCAAAATGAATTAAGGAATTAAGTACACAATGATCAGGGAGAAGAAGGAAAGATGTAAAAAGAATTTAGTTAGTCAGAAAAATTACAGACGTTATGATGGTGAAGACAACAATCCAAAAATATCTAGACCCAGGAAGCTCCATTGTAAAAATTCACATCAATGGAACTGAAATACCAAACACACTGATTGACCTAAGCAAACAAGTTATGGACACACTTAGGCTTCCTAACATTTAATACACACCAACTTTGTTGCAATTAGAAGATAGATTTGTTATTGAACCAGATGGTGTGTTAGAGGATGTTTGTGTATCCTTAGATTCTTGGGAATATCCTGTTGATTTCATGGTCTTAACACCCAAGAACAATCTAGGCAGACATCCCTTAATTCTAGGAATGCCTTGTTTGGCTACAGAAGATGCTTTCATCGGTTGTAGGTCAGGTGATATGTTTATCTCAAATGAAAATTCTACAAATAAATTTACATTACACCCCTCTTCAAGAACAATAATAGATACAAAATCTAAAGAATGGGTAGAATATGGAGAAGACATACAACCTATTTTTGTCACTGAACAAGCAGAAGAGGAAAACAAACTTTTAAACCTGCTAGAAAATAATGAATCTTCCTCGCATTATGAGCGTAGTTGAAATGAATATCTCTCCTCCAAACAAGTATCATTATTGTCCATGGAAAAAATTGGGAATTCCTTGATAGAAATCATTCCAAGAAAAACCTTAAATGTCAATGAAAACTTGGAAGACATTCAAAAGAAACAATTGATAGAAATTTTACAGAAAAAATCTTCTGCTTTCGCATGGGAATATACTGACATGAGAGGGATTGATCCTAAAATTTGTATACATCATATCTACATTGAACAAAATGAAAGACCAGTTAGACAACCTCAGTGAAGAATGAACCAAAATATAAAAGAAATTGTTAAGGAAGAATTGCAGAAATGATTTAAATGTAAATTTCATTTATCCAATATCTAATAGTCAGTGGGTTTCACCCCTAGTAATTGTTCCTAAAAAGAATGGAAAATGGAGAGTATGCATGTATTACAGGGAGTTGAATAAAGAAACATTAAAAACCACTTTCTTCTACCTTTCATAGACCGTGTCTTAGATACTTTAGTAGGAAAAAAATATTTTTCTTTCTTGGATGGGTTTAGTAGATACAACCAGATTCAGGTGGCCCTTGAAGATCAGGATAAAACCACATTCACTTGTCCATGGGGAACTTATGCTTACCGGGTACTTCCCTTTGGGTTATGTAATTCTCTCGCAACATTCCAAAGGGAAGTCCTTGGCATTTTCTCTGACCTGATCCATGATTGTGTGGTAGTATACATGGATGGTTTCACAGTTTATGGGGATTGTTTCAATGAAGCACTAGAAAACTTGGAGAAAGTCTTAATAAGATTTCAAGAAAGAAACCTCTCATTAAGCCATAAAAATGTTTCATGATGTTTAACGAATTAATTGTTTTAGGTCACCATATTTCCGAAGATGGAATTAAGGTAGACTCATCTAGGGTGGAAGTCATTTCCAAGTTATCAGTGCTAAGTTGTCAAAAGGATGTCAGAAGTTTTCTCGATTTTACTGGATACTATAGAAGATTTATAGAAAACTTCACAAAAATTGCATCCCCACTCTTTAAATTACTTACAAACATATTGTGAATTCAATTGGAATTCTGAATGTCAAGTTTCCTTTAAAACATTGGAAAAGAGAATTTCTGAAGCACCCATCTTAAAAGGACCTAACAGGAAATTGCCTTTCCATATCTCAATAGAAGCTTCAGATTCAACCTTAGGAGTTGTTTTAGGACAAAAAGACCTCACTCCTTCTGCCATTTATTATACAAATAAAAATTTGACCCCTGCAGAGTTAAATTATATTTTAACTGAGAAGGAGTTCTTAGCTATGATTCATGCCATTAATAAATTCAGACATTATATAACTTGCTACAAAACTTTTGCCTACACAGACCATTCTTCCATTAGATACCTAACTAATAAACAAGTCACTAATGGAAGAATAACTAGATGGTTCATACTTTTACAAGAATTGAACATAACCATTCTAGATAGGCAAGGAAAACAAAACACAATTGCCAATTTTCTATCTAGAATACAAAATGAAAATAATAATCGACCCGAAGAAGATAACTTTCTTTATGAATATCTTTTTGCAGTATCTACTAAATCACCTTGGTATGCAAATATTGCTAACTATTTGGGCACAAGAAAAATTCCATTTCATTTAACGCCTAGAGAAAAAATAAGAATAGTCCACAATAGCACATCCTACTCATGGATAAACGAAGAATTATATAAGATAGGACCAGACCTCATCATCAGAAGATGTGTTCGGGAGGACGAAATACCAGAGATACTAAAAGCTTGTCACGATGAGCCATGCGGAGGACATTTTTCTAACAAGAGAACTGTTTACAATATCTTGCTTTTAGGATATTATTGGCCTTCCATTTTTAGGGACACCAAGGAATATGTTAACAGATGTGACAGTTGTTAGAGAATGGGAAAACTCAGGTACTTATCAAACCATTTGAAAAATGGACATTGGATTTTGTTGGACCAATCAGCCCACCTTCAAAGCAAAATAAGTATATTTTGGTATGTACTAGTTATGTCACTAAATGGATAGAAGCTAAAGCACTTCATTTTGCTACTGAAAATATTGTAGTTTCATTTATTTTTGAAGATATTTTTACCCATTTTGGTGTGCCAAGAAAAATTGTAACACATCAAAGGAATACAGTTCACATCCAGACTAGTGTAGAAGCTTGTGGACCAATACAAGATAAAACATCGGAAGTCAACTCCATATCATCCACAACCCAATGGACAAGTTGAGTCCATAAATACATTGATTGAGGCTATCCTTACAAACACTATACATCTACATTACTGGGTGGAGAAACTTCTAGAAGCCTTATGGGCCTATAGGACTACATGGAGAAATACTACAGGACATACTCCCTATGAACTTGTTTACAAGAAGAAAGTCTTACTTCCAATAGAGTTCCAGATCGAGACCTATAAGATAGCAGTCAAGTTAGATATTGACTTGTCAGAAGCCTAGAAGCAAAGGATGACACAATTAAATGAGCTCAATCAGATCAGACAATAAGCCTTTCAAAGGACCAACTTAGTGCAACAACAGAGGTCAAGATGGCATGATAAGTACATTAAAGAAAGGAAGTTTCATCCGGGATATTAGGCATTTCTCTTTGATTCAAAATTCAAAAATTTTCAAGGGAAATTCCAAACCCATTGGCTTGGACCTTATGAGGTTGAGGATATCTTTGATAATGTTGTATTTAGAATCAGGACTATTGATGAAGAAATAACTCCTATATTAGTAAATGGAAATCAACTCAAGCTTAATCAGAAACCATTAACAAGAGAGGAATTTGTCAAAATATTTCATGATAATTTAGAACTGAAGATGGTCAAGAACAATTCTTCTTCTTTGGAAAAGAAGAAGAATTCTTTTTGCTAGCTAGAAAACCCTACCAGTCCCATTTTCCTGTCAAGGTAGCCAATATTTGAGCAAAACATCCTTCAGCATCGAGGTAATTGTTCGAATTGAGCCAGCAAGGAAGCCATTCCTAGAGGGGCACCCACAAACTAGGGAGCTGCTACAAAGAAGACAATGGCTACAGTTCATTGAGAAATCTAGCAGTTTCCACAAAAGAGGTAACCAAGACATTTTCATGTTCCTTCAATGGAATGGAGGCTGAAATTGGGGACATAAAGCTCACAGTGACGGAGTCTATGATTGCTAAGGCCATCGAGTTGTGAAGGCATGGAGAAAAATGGTTTAAAAACAAAGGGATTGAGAGCGAGGCCTGGAAGGTTTTCCTTAAGAATCCAAACATGGACACAACAGTCTACAAAAAAGGTATTCCAATCTCTGCTCTTAAAAGTAAATGTAGAAACTTATTTCTTGTGCTTTAGAAGTTTATCACTTGTGAGGGTAGGTTTGGACAAATGTACTTTTACCATGTTAGAATGATGATGCACTTCCTTGAGGATCATCAATCAACCTCCACTATTTTCTCTTGAATAGCCTCAGGAAAATGTCTACAAATGTTGAGAAGAAAATTCAATGCATAAAAAACACCATGTACCATCATGGTTTGGTGAAAAGATTGGTTGAATTTCACCTCCAAAGTATAGGGGATGAATGGGAAAGTATCTTAATAAGGAACCATTTCGAGGAAAAATCCCCAGGAAAACCATGTAGCAGCAGGGTCCTCAGGGGGAGAAAAAAGAACCAAGAAATGATAAAGGAACAAGAACCTCAAACTCAGACAAAGGTAATAGAAGAAGAGTTGCCTATAGTAAACAATTTTGCAAAGAATGAAGAGGAGAAACCCTATAAGAAAGAAATCTAGCCTAGGTAAAGAAGAACTCTCACAAACTAAAACCTCTCCTCTAAAATAAAAATCAGAGAATAAAAGGAAGAAAGTGTAGAAAACACAAACCCCAGGGTTTAGAAGGAGCACAAGGTTGAGCATGACTCAACAAACAATATCAAAATCTACAAGACACATTAACCTTCAAAAAAATGAGCCAACTGAAGAGGAGCCAATAGAGAACACTCCAATAGAGATTGAGCCAACAGAGGATGAGCCAACTAGAAGCCCTGGGAATTCTCCAAAAGGGTGACCAAGATCATCACCATAGCCTTATAGCTCACCTCTAGGAAGCCCGATACATAGTAAAAATATTGACCTTGCACAAAAAGAAATATATGACTACATAAAGTTACTAGAAAGGAAGGAGAGAACAATAATGTAGACAATACAGAGCACTGGAGAAGGAAGCAACGAAGTGAATGAACAATTGTCCTCAAACATCTTGAAGCAGGAGATCTTTGAACTAGAAACACTAATCAATATCTTAAAAATGAAAATCAAGGCCTGAAGACACAGAATGAGATATAGATCGCCAAGAGCGACAATATAATCCTACATCTAAGCTTGTGGTATAAGAAAAACAAGAAGCTGAAGAAAGAGAACATAATTATGCATAGAGAAATAATCAGTTTAAAGTAAAAAATCCTAATGAGGAAGCCTAGAATTCAAATCTCCGCCAAAAAGAAGAAAACAGTGAAACAAGGAGATGACAAACAAGAGACATAAACAGAAGACAAGGAAGAAGTGTATGAGGACATACAACATCTCCAGTATGGGGGAATGTAGAGTCTAAAGATTGTATTACCATGACATCCTTTTGCCCAATAATCTTCTCTTTTTCATATATATTTACCACTTAATAAAGCCATATCTACCAGGTTTTGATGAATGTATGCATTAGTATATTTTCCTGTTCATATTCAACTATATACCCTATTGTTTTAATTAAGGTGTAATTAGCTACGAAATCAGTCTATTTCTGCAGCTAGTACAGGATTCCATAGTTGTCTTCATTGTTCACAAGGTTCCATAGTTCCAAATTAGCAATGAAAGGTGCAGATGGATAGATGATGACTCCCTCATGGATACCTTCCTATCCACTCGAAACTGTTTGCTAAAAGAAGCACAACAGACTGCAGTCAAACTCTGAGTCAACCATCAAATTAACACAGAACAGAACCCGAGATCAGTTGAAACCTTACCATTTTGCTTTCGAAATAGCAAAACGATGGTTTCATGATATAATTTTAGATAGGATTGAGAGATATTAGGCTTAGGAACTTCATACAGTTATGCAAAGAGACATGTTATAAAGCTAATGGCCACATTGTTATTTGGGTGCACACTGAATGATATGTTTTCTGAACAATTTGTGAATTTTGTGTGCATGAATTTAGTTTTTGTGCGCAATAATTGTACTCATTTGAAGCTCTGAACTGCTATGTGGACGGCCCCTACAAACAGTGGCAGGTTTTAATCAAATACAATATGATTTCCTTTAATTATTCAATTGCTCTATTTTGTAATGCTGTATAATGATCTCGACTTGTTATCTTCATAAGAACTTAATTTTCTTTATACCTAGATTAGACTATTATTTACTTTTCTTTATACCTAGTACTGCACATTTATTTCCTTTTCTTATTATCAAGCATAATTGAAGTGTGTTCAATGCATAGATGGTTCTTGGATTACTTCGTTTGAGCAGAAATTGAACAAGCGAGAAAACCTCTCCTAAAACAATTGAGTTCAAGAGTATTCCTTTATAGCTTCTAGAGTAAGGTTTCATTTTGCACTTAGAGAATTAGAATCTGCAGCAAAGAGATTTAAGATCAAATCCCAAAAATCTAACATAAGTAAAATCACCCTCACATCATCCACAAATTGATTGAATAGAGATTGATTCCAAGGAAACTTAATCAACATCCCTAAGAATTACAACATCAATACGATTGACAAACATTGCCCCATCTTATGTTTAGACCTTTAAAAATACATAATGACCTACTAAAACAACTTCTAAGCACATATTGTGCACCTGTACTTCATCAGTCTACGCACCCTGGTTGACAATTTATGTTTGCCAATTCAAAGACATTGAATTTACCAAACATGGATGCAAAAGGTTAGAGCATGATCTGGGAAGACTTAATCCAATTTTGAAAAAAATAAGTATGTAAGTGGTAAATCATTTTAGAAGCATAAGAGAATAAAACTATATGTGAAGTTTGATATTTATTTTTATCTATTATTTAAATAATATTTAATATTCCATATGTGATGTTTTATATTTTATTATAAATATAAAAATAATTTTTTTATTAATAATAAGTTAAGTGAAATGTTGAAGATGTTTTAGTCTTAGGTTGACCATAAAATATAGTTGAATGATGTAATGTGATGGAGGAATATGTTTTTTACTACGTTGGAAATATTATAGATATTTTGTTATTGTCATTTTTATTGCTATATTAATGTTTATTTGTTGTAAATACATAAAATCATTATTTATAATTTTAAATATTTGACAAACCATGTTTAACTAGTCTCAAAAGACTCTTAATTAGATTGTTCAAACTCATCAAATATAAGAGGGGCAATCTATCTAAACAATAGTAACCCTATCACCCTAAACCCAAGGTATTTACATCAATGTATGAATATATGGAACAAAAGTAGCCATTTGAGATTCCACGTCCAACCACATAATAGTTTTTTTCATATTCACAATGATAAATAGATCCATTTTATAGAAACCTACGTATATCATCAATGCAATAACATTAAATAAAGAACATAAAATTGTCAAAATAAAATAGAATATCATTATTTCACCCACATGATCAAGAAAAATTAGTTATATTTTTTCTAATGTATAACTAAAAAAACCTTCAATTTGATCACTCCATATTCATATAAAGCATTTCAATTTGATTACTCTATGCACATAGGTTAGTGTTTTTTATATCATACCAATAACCCATGGGTGCAGGCATTAAAAGCGAGTCTCAAATTAAACTTAAATGACAGGGTCTCATGGGCCATTGGGTATATTGCAGATTGACTAGGGTTTATATGAAATCCTAGATTGACACTTGGTCACTTCCGCTTCTAATGTATCGCCCTCAAATTAGTGCATTACAAAAAGGATGGTTTACCTTTCATTTCCTCTCACCAAAGGATGTTGAGCATATCATGGACTCCCCTTGGGTAAAAGGGTGTGGATTCTTATCCCTTCAGAAATGGTCATTCGGATTTGAACCAGCTATTGAATCTCTTTGAAGAAATATCATTTAGGTCGATCTCCCTGGCCTTCCACTAGAGCTATGGATTCGGAAGGAAATTATAGATATCACTAATTCCATCGGAAAACTATATTACCTTGATGAAGGTTTCCTTGGGGGTCTGGACAATCGGATGGCATGGATGCTTGTAGAATGATCCCTATTGGGTGATCTTCCTGTAGAAATAGATATCTATTGGTGTCCCTGTTCCAAAAAATAAATTTTATACTATTGGGTTGTCCCCTTTAGTTTCCTATGTTTTCACAAAACTGGACATCTGTTCACTTCATGTCCAGGTCATTTCAGCCACAATCCTCCTCTATATTATGTGTCTTGTATACTTATTGACCGCTCTAAAATGGCCCGAAAAAATAAATGCTTCCTATACCTTCTCTACAATCATACATCAAGAGCCTCATAACACTATTTCCTCTTCACCCAAAAGTTATGATGGTATTGACTTCCCTCCTATAAATCCCATACCCCCTAATTATCTCCTTCCAAGTCTCACCTTAACTTGATAATTAAGTCTTCCTCATGGGAATTCTAAAAACATTTATCAAGACACCTGCATTCAAAGGTCCCCCTCCTCCCATCTACACCTTCTTTTCCTGCTTCATTCGTAGCTGCCCCAACTCCATCAGTTCCCTCCTCCCCTCCAAGGGATCTGTACTTCTTCTCACCGATCAAATTTAGAGCCCCTTATGGCCGAACTTTCTCTCTCTTTGCAGAAGACTTTGAATTCTTAGGCCTCACTCACGATTCATTGAATACCTTGGAGCCCCTCTCAATTAAGATATCTATTTATGATTTTAAAAGTATTAATTTCAGTCCTGGGTTCTTCAAAAATGTCACCACTCGAAGGAAAAAAGGGACGAAAAATTCAAAAAAATATCATTCTTCACTATGTCCCCACCTAATATTTTAGCTAAATTTCAAGAGTCTCTGAATTCAACTGTCCTAGTCATGATCATGTCTCCTTCTAAGTGGGACACCATGTTCTGGCCATCCATGAGCCTTAGGTTCTTAATGTAGAGCCCCCCAAATTTTCTCCTTCTATATGACCATTATGTCTTTAAATGTCTAGGGTTTGGGATCGACCCTCAAAAGATGATATCTAAAAAGCATTATTGAAATCTATGGAGTGGATTTAGTGCTTCTCCAAGAAACAATGACTCACAGGGAGTAGACTAGGGGTTTCTTGCTCCAAATCTTCCCAACTTGGCTAGTATGTGCTACAAGAGCCAATGGACTATCAGGAGCGCTTGCAGTAATGTGGAATCTACAAAAATTCAAGTTAAAAGTCTACAAAACCTAAACTTGCTTTCTATTGACCAAGAGACAGTGGGGATCTAATTCTAGACTCATAATCGTTAATATATATCCTCCCCATTATAACATAAAATAATTTTGGAATAGGGTAGAAAATAGTGGTATTCTTGAGCTCAACTCATTGATTTTAGCAAGGGATTTTAATCTCACCCTGGACTCCTCTGAGATTTTCAGTTCACATAGTCAACTTGAGAAATTAGGCAGGTTCTTCTGAGAATTCTTTCAGCAAAAAACTCTCTAGGACATCACTCCAGACTCCATTGGCCCTACTTGGAAAAATGTCAAATGTGATAGCCCTGGCATTTCGAAGTGATCAGGTTGCTTCTTTGTACATGAGGCTACTTCCATTTGCCTTAAGGACATAAAATCTTGGACTCTACCATCTCACATCTCAGATCACTTTCCTATTTTCATTGGTTGGTCTAGCACACACCCGACGACAACCTTCCCATTTAAATTCAATTACTTATGGCTGAAGGAACCAAAATTCATCGATATTGTTCGGAATTTTTGGTCTGAGCCATTTGGGAGTGATGATTCTCTAAAATGGTTTGATTATATGACAAGTTGCGGGCTCTTAAATTCAAGGTTCACAGATGGGATCTAAATAAAAAAAGGACTTGGTTCAGGAACCTATTGAAATTAACAATCAATTAATCTCCTTAGAAGATCCTATCAATCCAGCATACTTTTCAGAATCCTCCAAACTAGAATCCTCCTTTCTGGAACAACACAGATCATCAATTTTTCTCAGTCAAGTTGAGGAATGCAAACAAAAAATTCATGCTATGTGGATGGCAGATGAAGAAAAAAATATCTGCTTCTTTCATAAACAAGTGTATTTTCGAAGACAATATAATTCCATCATTTCTCAGACTCGGGGATCCAAATTTCCCTACAATGTGATATTGAAGGAGAGGCTCTCCTATTTTTTATATCTATTTAATGTGCTAGAGAATTTGTCCCCTTAAATTTCCAGATGAACTTCTGCAACCTCTTCCCTATCATGTCCAATGATTAAGATAACTTTTTTACAGATCAACTAGTCACAAAGTAGGATGTCTAATGTATTTTAAAAGACCTGGCTAGAGGCAAAATCCATAGCCTTGATGGCTAGATCATGGAACCTTTTTTACACTTCCAGGATCTCATGATTGATGAACTGACTGACATGGTGGAGGAATCCTGCAAACTTGGTCGAGTCACTAGAGTGGTAAATGCCACTTTCATCTCTTTTATTCCCAAATTACCTTAGCCTTCTTCTTTCTTAGACTACCAACCCATATCCCTCTGCAATACTATCTACAAAGTGATCTCCAAGATTGTGGCCAATTGGATCAAACCTCTCCTCTCCAAGTTTATCTTGGTTGAACAATTTCATTTTCTGGAGCATCGCCATTTCACAATGTTGTATCCATTGCCTAAGAATGTATTCATTCCATGAAGACCTTCCATCTAGATGCTTGCCTTTTAAAAATGGTCCTAACAAAAACTTTTGATTCAGTGGATAAGGAACTCATGTGGAATATTTTGCACAATATAGGTCTTGCATTATCCACAATTCATTGGATTCAATCCTACATCAAACATTTTAATTTTTCCATCCTCATTAATGACTCCACTTTCGATTTTTTTTCCTCTCGAGGCCTTTGACAGTTTTGTTCCCTTTCCCCACTCTTGCTCCTTTCAGTTTTCGATGGTCTTAGAAAAAATATCATTGCAACTCATGACATGGGCATGTTTTCTAACTACATGACAGATAATGTTGTCTCTATAACTCACGTGATGATCATAGATGATATTTTGGCAATCAGACCTTCAAATCCCAGATAATGGCATATTTTTCAGCACATTCTACAAAATGTTTGTCTTTCTTGAGGTCTTCTAATGAACAAAATCAAATCGGATTTGCTTTCTTGTGATCCTTTTGCATCAAGGATTAACGAAATCACATATTTGTTTGGTGTTCAAATCACTGCCCTGGAGTGGGGATTTAAATACCTTGTCTTCAGGCTGAAGCCCAATGGTTACTAGAATATGGATTGGAAGTGGCTTCTTCTAAAGATCGAAAAGAAACTTCATCAATGGTATCACAAATGGATTTCTCTTGGTGGTCGTGCCATTTTGATAATCTATTATCGATAACATCTCAAATTATTGGATTCATATTTTCAAGCTTCCATAGGGCATCATAAAAATAATTGAATCTATCATATCTCTTTTCCTTTAGGCTAGCCCCTCTCTGGTTGGAAAAATCCATCTAGTCTGTATGGATCTATTAAGTCATCCAGTAGTCTTAGGTGGATGGGGCCTTAAAGCCATACAAAAATTCAATTCTACCCTTTTTCTCAAAAACTTGTGGTGGGCTATTAGTGTCATTGGACTCTAGAATAAAATAATTAGGCATAAATGTCTTTGATGATGTGACTTACTGGGTTGGATCTGATCTGGTGCTTTAGTTCCGCTCCAGATTTATCAAACTTGGCATAGTTTGCTCATAGTTTTCTTCTCACCAAGCATTGGTATTTCAGTAACCTTAAGTGGAAAATTGGCTCTGGAACAATTCTAGAAATTAGTCTTGATTTCTTTAGTGGAATGTATGGTATGCATATTCTCTCTCCCCAACTACTTAATTTATTCATAACTAGCGAATTTGTTTTCTACATGATATTTCCACTCCTGCCCAAACTACCTCTATTATCATGAATTTGACATCCTCTGAGGGTCTCAGCTTGCCCTCACACCTTGCTTCAGAATGGGATTCTTACATATCCAACATAGAAATGGTTGGGATCGTCCTTACTCCCAAGGACAACCACCTTAATTAGAACGGTGGCTTCTCAAAATTTCAAATCATTGTTCGTGAGGCTTATCATCTCATATCTTAGCCATATGGATCACTCTATCATCTACCTTGGCTATCATGATCTTGGAAATGGAATACCCCTCTAAAGTAAATTTCTTTATCTAGTTGGTGGCGCACAACCAAGTGTTGACTTGGGACAATCTTTCAAAGTGGGGATTTGAGGGGCGAACTAAGTGCGCTTTGTGCCAGACTCAGCCTGAAAACATCCATCATCTATTTTTTACATTTTCCATTTGTTGTCTTAGTTTGGCTCGCTCTGCCTCATTCTCTTCAACTTCAAGCGATCTCAGACTAGTTTGACATTGTAACTTTCCTTCATTAGTGTTTCTTGGACAATATTCATCAGCTGACTCTACATTTTTATGTACTTTGGGGTATTTGGCGAGCTAGAAATGTCCTCATCTTTCAATAGACTCTGGCTAGTATTTGGAGGACTAGCAGTAAGATTGCTGCTTACTACAGGGAATTCTTCTCCTCCACTAGTTGTCACCCTAAACCCGCCCATCCTTCGAAAAATAATTGGCCCACATTTCTAGTGGGATTCTTTGATGGAGATTCCTCCTTCGACCTCTATGTGTGTGGAATGGATATACAGTTGGGTCCTAAAATTTACTTCATATTTCATTGGTTCTGTGGTTTAGGTAGTAATACTCGAGCGTAACTCCTAGTTTTGTGGTTTTTGGAGACTCTAAATCTATGATTGAATGTGCTAACAAATTTTGCAAATTGGATGCCCCCTCTCTGTCAAATTGGAAACAGAGATTTAATGCCCTGATGCAAGTCTTAGGTTATTTGTCCATCTCCCACGTATACATGCCTTGGATAGATCCTCTTTACAATGCTACTCCTAGACATATTCTCTTTTAATCCTTTGTCCAATAGGTTACTAAATAATCTGAAAACATCGACATTGGATCACTTCTTCTACACTAGAGCCTTCTTCTACAACTGAGTACTGACATTTTTTCTCTTGAGACGCTTCTGAGATTTCTCTTATGCTCAATGCACCACCTAGAACCAGAAATACTTTGATATATGGCAATCAGGGGAATCTTAATGTTTTGCAGTGCAACTATGTTTTATTAACCTAAAATCTCTCTCTTTCCCTTATGCTTGTGTTTCTCCTTTTGTAAGGACATATGACATTTGAAGATGATCTTGAAATGACCTTTCTTCTTGTATTCCAATCAGAATAGGCATGTCATGTTGGATATCTGTACTTTCTTAATTTATCTTAATGAAATATTTTTTCTGTTGGAAAAGAAAGTTACCTCAAATAGACATCAACAAAATTCCCTTCTTTATTATGGAAAAAATAAATACAAGGATGCAAAAGGTCTCTGCATTATCAAGGATGCAAAAGGTCTCTGCATTAAAAATACCTTTCATATGGAGTTTGATATTTATTTTTATCTATTAATTAAATAATGTGTGATATTTACATGTGATTTTTTAATATTTTGTTATCGATATAAAAACTATTTTATGCTAATATAATTTTTTCTCAGATGCTTAAGATGTTTTAGTTTTAGGTTGATCATAAAGTGTGGTTGAATGATGTAGTCGGAGAGAGGAATGCTTTTACTTTTAGTTTTTTGGAATGATTAAAGATATTT
>APFE031011532.1:42868-64588 GCA_000404065.3 Pinus taeda | reverse complement strand
TATTTATTTTTATCTATTAATTAAATAATGTGTGATATTTACATGTGATTTTTTAATATTTTGTTATTGATATAAAAACTATTTTATGTTAATATAATTTTTTCTCGAATGCTTAAGATATTTTAGTTTTAGGTTGATCATAAAGTATGGTTGAATGATGTAGCCTGGGAGAGGAATGTGTTTTTTTATTTCTTTGGAATGATTAAAGATATTTTATCTTTTTCATTCGTTATTGTTATAATTATTTTTTTTCCAAAATGATATAAAATTATAAATATAATTTTTAATATTTTATAAAAGATGTTTAAATTTTTAATTAGTTTGGTCAAACTCATTATTAAGAAGAATAATCTATTCCAAGAGAAATAGCCCTATCACCCTAAACACAAGGTATTTACATTAATGCATGAATATATGAAATAAAAACAATCATTTGAGATTAGATATCTATCCCCACAATAGATTTTTTCATAATCACACTAATAAATTAATCCATTTTATAGATATCTAGATCTATCATCAATGCAATAACACTAAACCAACCTAGATCCATCTTAATTCTGGATGTGAGAGAGATTAAATTTCTATTCAGTGTAAAAGAAGTTTGCATCTCAAAAAATTTGATCCCTCTCAACTCTTGGTAAATTTAGAATTGAGATGTATCTAGGTTGGTTTAATTATTAATAGCTAATAATCATATTTATTTATTTATTTATTTTTATGTAGTTATAGGAAGTGAAAATGTTTTAATTAATAGTTATAATTTTTAATTTTATTTTTATACCTAGATCCATCTTAATTATGGATGTGAGAGTGACCAAATTTCTATTCACTGTAAAAGAAGTTTGCATCTCAAAAAATTTGATCCCTCTCAACTCTTAGTAAATTTGGAATTAAGTTGGATCTAGGCTAGTTAATTATTATAATTAATAATCATAATTATTTATTTATTTATTTTTTATGTACATATAGGAAGTGAAAATGTTTTAATTAAATAATTAAATTAATAATTTATTTTTATATTTTTTAATTGTATTTTATTTTTATTTTTATTGTTATGTAATTTGACAAAGTACAAATGTTTACATAACATAATCTTATAGCATCACCTCTATACTAAGTCCCAAAGGCACTGATCAATAAAGTACATAAAATTGTCAAAATAAAATAGATTATCACTATTTCACCCACATAATCAAGATAGATCACTAACTAGAAAACTTTTCAAATTGATTACTCTATCTTCATATAAACCATTCTAATTTGATGACTCTATCTTCATATAAGTCATTTCAATTTGATTAATCTATCATCATAGGTTAGTGTTTTCTATATCATACGAATAGCCCAATGTGAAGGCATGCCAAGCAGGTCTTGAGATTATTCTAACAATACAAAGACTCATTATGGGTGATTCTATGCTTATCTTGGAATCATAAAACTATAGAGTATAACCAACCAAAACATGGATAGCTCTTTTCATTTTTAGTTATACTTATAATTGTTGGGGTGGGGTTGGAAGGTGGAGTGAGGTGGGATGGAGTAAGTAAATTTTAAAAATAAAAAGAAGATCATTAGTAAATATAAACAATGACATTAATAATTTTAGAAATAAAACAAATGTCATCAATAAAATATAGATTTTAAAATTGTGATAGTTTAAGATGCTCTCAAAGTCTAGTATGGCAATGATGTCATAACCTCAATATAAACATTTTCATTTGGTAAAACATAAAATAACATTAAATTAAATTAAAAAAAATGAAAATTATAAAAAAATATTAAAAGATAAAATTATAATTATAATCCTAAATATAAAATTGAATTATACTATAAAATTAAGTAATCTACAAGTCAGTGATCTACAAGTCTATGGTATTTCATAACCCATTGTATTTGTCCATCTTATTTTTTATAATAAAATCTATTTAAATCATAGTTACTAAATTCCTTTTACAATACATAAAGATTATATGGCCTAACTTTTTCTTTGCCTAAATTGTAAAAAAACATTATTGATCGCAGCTTATATTCCAAATAGTTCAGAGAGAGACAAGGAAAGTGAGCAAGGGGCATCTATTTTCAAATTAGAAATATATTTAATAGATTTTGAAACATATAAGATTAGAAATATATTTAATAGATTTTGAAACATATAAGTGATTGCGATTTTTTTTCGGAATTGAAATTTTTTAAATCTAATTATTTTTGTACCCTATGATTTGAAGACTTGAAGAAATTCATAATCTAGTTATTTTGTACCTTATCTTATTTTTAATGCAAATTCAAATTAGAACCTTAATAACTATGATATAAAGAATTGAAAAAAGCCATTATAGAATGCAATAATAAATCCATATTCACTCCTAAATCTAATTTTTTGATAAATTTAAATTTAAAAATATATTTAAAATAATTATTTAACAATTAAAAGAAAAATTTAACAACTAAAATCCTATTAAATATAAATTTTCTAAATAAAAAATCTCCCTAATCAAAATATGTTCAACAACTCTCATCCAAAAAAACATATTCATATAAACCTGAAAAGGTGAAAGGAAAATAAACCATCCGACTTAAACTATTTAGAGAAATCCTTAAAAGGAATAAGCTCAAATAGAATGATAATACTTTGAATCCCCATCAGTACAAATAGCTTATAAAACTTCCCCGGATTAGTAAAGAAAGACAAAACTAGAGAATGAACCCAATTTAAATCATAAGAAATCCTGATCTTTTAAGTGGCCTCTACGGTTGGAATTTTGAAACAAAGGACTTTGTTAAATTTGAAGGTTTTTATATTTTTCTAGTCCGTGGATATTTTTCTTAATATCAAAGTAAAGATTTTGACAGCTTTACAAAATTTTAAACTGTATTTGGCTAACAATACAACAAATCACTCCATGACTGAGAAATTACCCCTCAAACTCCATCCCTGGTGGCACCTTTATTCTCTCCTCGATTTGATACCATATTGGTTAATAGAAAGTACAACATAATTAAATGAAACCAGTGAAGGTCAGAGGCAAATAAAGAACTTGACTCAAACCAGTTCCAGAAATCCGGAAAAGTATAAGTTCAAATCCAGTATAATACTTCCCGCAACCAATACAAATAACGTATAAAACTTTTACCCCAATGCTGGAAGCAAAAAACAAAATTGCGTCAGACAAAGACAAAAAAACAAAAAAAAAGTAAGGCAAAAAGAAAACAGAAAAAGAAAAAGAAAGAAAAAGAGAAAAAGAGAAAAAAAATAAAATAAAAGAGAGCAGCAAATCAACCTAATTTAAAAATCCCATTTTACGTGATATCCTTACTCTCAACTCTATTTCACTCCATAACCTCTTCCCCTCCGTTTCTTCCGAAACTGTGCATCATCTTCGTTACAAGACTCAAAGACCTGCTTTAGCTCTTCAATGCTGGTTATAAAAGCATTGTGATATCCTTTCAGATCTATGAAATACTGCTTCTGGGTAAGCTTCAACTCACATTATTTCGGCAGCAAAACATCTGGATGTTGCTCGCCTTTGCATACACTCTCTGCCCACTTCGTCGCCGGATTCGCAAAGTTTAAATCCTCTCCATTCAACATAGATTCCACAATACTCGTTTTATCCAATTCCTCCAAGTGTGGAAGCAATGCAAAAAGTTTGCTTCTCTCTGCGTGAGTAAGATGTTCTATCTACGTCGGCACATTTAGAATATCTGTCAGGGGTCCAAAGCTAGTATCTGCATTTTCTGGTTCCTCGTTTTTATATTTTTGCTCATATAATGTTTTTTTTCAAATTTAGGATAATCCGTAATTGGTGAGAGTTATCTTGAACAAATTTAGGATCAAATTTAATTGACTGCCACTATAAACCTAAATTTAATTGGCTGCCACTATAAACCTAGGCTACGTGCAACCGCCTGCAAAGAAATTTATACCTCAACAAGAGCCTAGACATCCACTATAAAATCGCCTACTTTTCTAACCAAAACACAACAAATCATATATATATTCAATGAAATTTGAACCTCATCTTGCTCACACAATATTATGTTATACCGATCACCACATCCGGCCGCTTACAGAAAAAATGAAAATTAGTATTAGTATAACTCAAATTTGGAAATCATGTAAAAAGAGGATACTGATCACTACTCTAGATTTATCTACCCTTCTTTCTTGTTCTTCCTTTTCTCGTAATTTTTACGTAACACCACACGATGACGTTCGCAGTATCTAGAGTTGTCGGCCACGGGGAGCAGCACACCGCCATTTCTTGTTGTTAGACTTGCAGCACCGCAATTCGTTTGGCAAATCGCACTTAGCTCTCTCTCTCCCCATCGTGATGATATGGATGGAAACTGAGTTAATTGATACCTCCAGGTACAAGCATATTCCTAGTGCGTTAAATTTCAATTTCTATTCTAATTTTAATTTCTATTCTAAAAGTATGTACTTGAGAGGTGGGAGAATGGCAAAAATATAGGAGTTGTTTATAATGTGATTTTTTGGAGATTTTGGTGACGGAATCTGACAGAAGAAATTGAGGTTAAATCTTGATTTGTTGCAGTTAAAATGGTTTTTTAACTCCATATTTGGATTCAGCACCCTGAAAAACCTTGGGACGGTTTGATTGTGCAGAAACTACCTATCAAACTTGCGATTCCAATAAATTGCTGCCAGATTTTCACTGGAAAAACCCACCGGAAAAACTTTCAAAAAGTCGCATTATAGACAACTGCAAAAATATAGGGTTTGTGTTGTGGCCTTTATAACTAAATCCACGTGAGCTCCCAAAATTACTAATATATTAATATATAGTCTCCCTAATGGGTCTTATCAATTTTTAATTACAAGAAATGAGATTTGACGGGTAAATTGTTTGTTATAACCAAATCCACGTGAGCTCCCAAAATTACTAATATATTAATATATAGTCTCCCTAGTGGGTCTTATCAATTTTTAATTAGAAGAAATGAAATTTGACGGGTAAATTGTTTGTTATGAGGTGATTTATTAGTCAAATACAACTTGAAATTTTACAGAATCATCAAAGTTTTTTTGAAATTATGAACATTGGCTGGGATGTGTGAAAATTGTCAAATTTGATGGGTGACTCTGTTTTGAAATTCCGACCCTCCCAATCCTTATGGGGTGGAAGAAATTTTATGATATGTTATGATCAAATATATAAATTAATTATTATTCAAAGCAATAGGCTTTAAGAATTTACTTTAATTATTAAAAAATTTGTGAAAGTATGTTTAAAAGAGTAAATTTTACCTTTTAAACATACTTCCACAATTTTTTATTAATAATTATTAAATAACTAATTTAAACAATGAAATTAAAAATATTATACTTTTAAAAAATTTATAGTCTTGAGGGGTACTCTCAAGTTAATATAGTAGAAATAGTGGAATAGGTAACATAGTCAAAAATAAAATAAAAATAAAAGTAACTCTATAAAAATAAATAATAATAACAATAAAGTAACTTTAAGATGGCAAATAAAATTAAAATTAAAATAACCCTATAAGAAATCTCTTTTATTTGATCCATAACTTAAGTTTTGGTTATTTTACCTTTGTCTTATTTACCAAACATAGTAAATAATTTAAAAGTTTTATATTTTAGATTTTTTTTGATATTATATAATGCTCAATATATATTTTTTTTTTATTTAGTCAAAATTTGTTAATCTTGGGGATTCAAGTTCTCGAGTTTATATAATTTAAGTGCTAGAGGGTTTCTAGGGTGTTGAGTCCATACTTCGTTTATAAATGCAATTAAAAATAAAATATTATGATCTCATCTAAAATTGTATAATTATTTTTTTTATGGAAAAACCAAAACATAAAACATTTGGAATTCTCCTCCATAAATCATATAAATGCAAATTTAAAAGAAATATTATGATCTCACAGATAATTCTAGTATCATTTGAACAAAAAAGAAGTTTTGATAACGTGGGGACTTAAACGCATCTTCTGCGGTCATAGGTTTGAGAGATTGAGATGGAGGATGAGCTTGTAGCCTTTTCTAAGGACCCCTGTGATTCTTTATCCATATGGATTGAACCTCCACATCATTTGACATCTATGGATCCACTGACAGCACGAGATATACTGGCTTTCCTAGTAGGCAAGTCTACATTTCCTTGACATATTCTCTCAGAAACCCTATCCCTATTCAATTGGTGTCTGTTCACACACACAATCTTGTATCTATGGGAACCCCATTTCATTTCTACCGTGATTACCCCATTCTCTCTAATCTACTAGATTACCCCATCCCTTCCTTATCCTCAATCCATTTTCTATAATCTTGTCTCAACTTTCACCCTCTAGTGACCTCCTTTGCAGATCTGAGCCCCTCTAGGGTTTTCACCTCGGTTCCATCGACTCACTCTATTAGACCCTCTCGCCCTCCTCACCCCTCCTTTGTTCCTGTTCTTCCATCCTTCGACTATTTTGAAGGAGACCCCATCACACATCCTGATAGCCCTATCGAAGCTACCAATGATAATACAACCTCAACAACCCCTTCCATTGAAGCTGCTAACCAAGAATCTAGAGCTTGTAAGGACGGGGTTAAAAAATCCAAGTGTATCAAGGTGAACAATAAGGGAAGCCAATTGATTCTCGTCGAAGGGCTTACTATGGCTGATGTAATCAACACCACTGATAGGGTTTTGGTGGGTTAGGTTCGTGGAAGGAATTATATTGCCCCCCGTTTAAGGAAATGGATTACAGGGATTTGGGGTCAAATACTGGAGGTGTTACCATCAGTTATAACGAAGTCAAAGGGTTGGTTCACTCTCCAATTTCAAATACTTGAACATACAGATTAGGTCCTAACCAAATTTTGGCACATTGAATTGGCACATGTGTTGCTTAAATGATGCAGTCCTCTTTTCAATCCTGAATGGGAAAAATTAGGTGTAGGCCCAATCTTGGTTAGGCTGCTAGGATTTCCTTTGCATCTATGGTCGCAAGACATATTCAAGCACATTGGGAACACCCTGGGGACATATCTCGACCATCATAAATCCTTCATTGAGACAAGGAAGATGAATGTTTCTCGTATCTCGGTACATCTGGATACCCGTGAAGGATTGAAGGAGAACATGAAGATTCAATGGAGGAATATGACCAGAGTTTAAATTATGGATTATGAAGGAGTACCATTCTGTTGTTGGCGTTGCCACAAAGTTGGCCATCTCTACAAAGAATGTCCCCTGCTGGTCAAATAGCTTGCTCATCTCGTAGCACTAGTAAGGTCGGGTAGCCTACACAAAAGGATTAGGAGTCAATGAAAGTGGGCCCATTGAAATCAAATTCGACCATGGCTCGTCAAAGGAAATCAATTGTAGCTCCAGAACCACCTTCCCTAAGGGTCACCAGGCCTCGCTCTGTAGCTATCGGTCATCCTGCAGGTACTGAATCCTTCATCTCTAATCCTTTTGTTTCGATTGAATCATCTGTCTTTTCTCTTGCACCTCCCAAGGATGTTATTCAATCTAGACTCAATCTTAATTCGGTACCATGCCCCTCTACTGATTCCCTTGTTGTTTTCTCTAATCCACCACCTGTCATTCCTACGTTTGCCTTGTGCCCCCCTCCTTTCCTTAAGGCATCCTCTAAATCTCACTCAAGCTATCGATATAACCTGTGATCTCTTGACAAACTTGTCTCATCCTCTTGTGGAGGACTGGGTACATCCCCACCCCTTCCCCGAAGATCCCAAAGATCACTAAATCCTCTAGGGGTAGACATTCCAACATATCCAAAGCCATACAACAAGTCAATCTCGGCACAACCGAAGGTAGGAAACTCTCCATTGACGTGGCTCTTAGAGCAAGAAATAACCCCTCCTCGATCCCCTAATGAAGTGGTTCCCCTTCAATTGTCATGGGTTGGCTAGCCCTAAGGAGACTATTTGAAGCTGAGAAGGTGGACGTGATCTTGATATAGGAGACTCTTGGTGACTGTGACCATATTATCCCTATTCTAGCTTCAATCTTACTAGGTTGGACCCTCCATGCCCTCGATGCCCGTGAACGTTCTAGGAGTTTTTCTATTTCTATCAATCCCAAGACCATAAGAATCATCAATGTATGGGGTAGGGAAGGTGTTTTTGTACTAGATGTACACTCAGAACAGATTCAGATTGAACTTTGTTTGGGAAATATATGTGGACCCTGTCACAATTATATGGTATTCTGTGAATCGGTATTAAATTCTTCCTTTATTCAATCTAACAACATCATTCTGGGTGGTGACCTCAATTTCTATGTTGGACCTACAGAATCATGGGGATCCCATGCATAGTCAGACACTCTCTCTAACATGGTCAGCCCATTGTTGGAGCATCACCATTTTATTGATATTCTGATGGCATGTCTACAACTTCCTTGGAGGAATAAGATAATTGGGGATGTTATGCTTGCCTGGAGGCTTGATCGATTTTTTATAAAAGACTCCCTCCTTGACAAACTTGTTATGTATATACAGTGGGTGGGATCGAGGGGTATATCTGATCATTCTTTGACATATATTGATATCGTTGGCCCCATGTCCAAGCCTAAAGCACCCTTCAAATTCAACTCGACTTGGCTTATGGACGAGAGTTACACCCAGCTTTTCAAAAAGACCTGGATTGCAGACCAACCTTCCCTAGGACAGTTTGCCTCTGCTAACTTTACCAATAAGCTCCATTGTCTAAAGAAGAAAACACTTTAGTGGCAAGGGCTAAGAGAAGACATGATGAAAAATTTCTCAATCATATTGAAGAAGAACTAGCTAGATTGGAAGACCTTAGCAGAGGAGACTTCTCATCCATTGAAGCCAAAGATCGTATCATTAAGCTAGAACATAAATAATTAGAATCCTCGAGGAAAGGGAAGAAATATGGAGGCTAAAGAGAAGAGCTACTTAGCTTCAATCCAAAGATGATAACACCAAGTTGTTCCACCAATTTTCTAAAGTACGAAATACCATCAACATGATTTGGTCTCTGGAAGGTGAGGAAAGACATACATATTCTTCTTTCAATCAACTTGTAACACTGGCCACCTCCGATTTTGGTCAACTTTTCAAAGCTCAAGAGGCCACATTGTTAGAAATCATCAAAATCATTGTTCTCTTTCCGAGATTTGTTGATGATGATATAGTGGAGGAACTGAACAGCCCTCTCTTGATGGGGGAGTTAGAAGACATACTCAAATGGTTGAGGAAAGATAAGAGTCTCGGACTAGATGGCTCACTAATTGAGTTCTATCTTACCTTCCTTGACGTGCTTGGTCATGATCTTCTTTGGGTAGTTGAAGAATCCAGGATTGATGGTCATATGAATCATGCCTTTAACTCTACATTCATTGCATTCACCCCTAAACCAGATTTTCCCCGCACTTTCTTTGATTACAAACCTATCTACATATTCAACTGTATTTACAAGATTATTGCCAAAATCATTTAACCAGATTAAGCCTATCCTCTCTTATTATATCTCATAGGAACAATTTTATTTTTTGGACAACCAATAGATCGATGATGCCATTGGCATTTCACAGGAAGGGATCCATTTTATGCATATCAAAAACATCAAGGGCATGATCCTTCATATTGATCTTATAAAGGCATTTGACAGGACCAGTTGGATATACATTTGGATGCTCCTGACACACCTAAGATTCCCTATATCTGTTATCAACTTGATACTTGCACAAAAATTTCATGCTGAGAGAGGACTCAAGCAAGGATGCCCCTTATCATCCCTACTCCTTTTTTGGTAGTGGAGTCCCTGAGTAGGCTTAAGAAGAACTCTGCAATACTGAAGGACATCAAAATAGATGATAGTTTTTTCATAACACATCTCCTCTTTGTGGATGATCTTCTCATTTATCTGAATGGATCTATCAGTGATTCCACGATCCTCAGTACATTGCTCAAGCTCTTTTGTAAAGAAACATGTATGATGTGTAATAATCTGAAACCTACTTTATCAACTCTCGGATGCTCACAACAATATTTTTCCCATCAAAGGTTTTCTTTCTCCTCTTTGAATTTTGGAGAAGGATTCAAATTTTAGGATTCCGTCTTAGACTAAACAAATACGGAATTACTGAGTGGACTTGGCTGGTAGCTAAGATTGAGAAAAGACTAAACATTTGGTAGCATAGATGGCTCTCTAGATCAGGTTGTCTAGTCCTTATCAAATCAGTCCTAGAGGTGATCACAGTATACTTGATCTCATTATCTGGGATTCCTAAAGGTGTAATCTCCATAATTTAACAAATTTACTACAGATTCCTTTGGAAAGGTTCCAAGGTAGGTCAAAGCTTTGCTTGGACTAAAGAGGATCTTATCGCCCTACCAAGAAAATGGGGATTTTATAGATTAAAAAATATCTCGTGTTTCTTAGGCCCCTTGCTGCTAAATTGGGGTGGAAAATCCTCATTTCCGACAACTTGTGGACCAAGGTTGTCACAAAGAAATATATCAGTCCTATGTGGCCCATTGAGTGGCTTCAAATTCCATTAGTGAATAGGGCTCACATCTCCTCGGTCTAGCATGCTATTCAAAATTCAATTGATTACATTCGAAATGGATTGGTGTTGGCTTAAGGGGGCTTGACCCAGGTTTAGATTTGTTTTTTCAAACCAACAAAACCATAATTGTTGGCCCTTTCGAGAACAACCTGCGTAGCACAGGTTGTAGTCTCACTCGAAGCAGTATTGGGGGATGCTAGAACCAAGTTTATGCATCTGGAGACATGTGATAAGTGATATTGAGCCTTCATAGCTTAGGTCTGTGTTCGCACACACTTATATCCTTCCTTGGTCTGCTTATGTAACTCTATGGAAACAACCTCTAGACCTTCATGAAGGCATACGATTAGACCTTATACATCCTAAAAAGGAAATTTTTCCACTTTCATGCACTAATTAATAACCCTAGATCTGCCTTCGTGGATATCTATCCAATTCATCAGAAAGAATAGCATAATTAATCCTTATCTTTGTGAAAATAGATAATTACTTAGTTCATGTGTAAATATTAAAGATTCAGTACATTCACACAACATTTACACATTATTCCATAGAAAATATATCGTTAAGCGATAAAGAATAACATGAAAAGAAATAAGAATAATACTTAAAGGCAAGGTATTTCTCTCAAAATCAGGATTTATTCAATTTAACATTCAATCTATAGACTTCTCTACCCCACACACTCAGCTGTAAGGGTCCACGCACTCATCTGTGGACTTACCAAGGCTTCCCTCACACTCAGCTACAAGAGCTTCCCGTTTTGCCTAAGTACAAGTTCCGACCTTATCACTTGCCCAAAACAACAATCCTCATCCCCAGTTCTCTCTAAGATTCGCTATGACTCAACTATATACAGATTCTTCCAATACAATACCATGGTTGTAGACCATGGGTGAGTCTCAAAACCAAATTATTACTTACCCAAATAAGGGGCTAAAGCCCCTTTGACTCCTATTTATTTGTGCTCTCTGCAACCACATTTTGCGGAGACTTTACATTATTTACAAAATATATTACAAAAATTGGTTAAACTAACACAAAAACTAACCTTAGGGATCCTATCCCAATAGGTCCCTATTGGGACAGGGTTCCCTAAGGTCAATTTTGGGGCAAAAGCTGAAGTTTTGGGGCTAAAAGTCCACGTTTTTGTGATGTAAAGTGTAAAGTGTTCACAATTTATGATAGCAGAGTGTGTAGATGTAAAGTTTCATAAAGGGTTTTTACCCTTCCTTTATGTAAGATGTGTCGACTTCAGAAGATATACCCATGGTTCACGCACCATGGTATTGTACAAAAAGGAAAGTTTTAGAAGAGTCTAAGATAGTTTTTGGTAGCGAAAGATATGAATGTAATGGGTCATTACAAGTGAAAAGTGAAGAGTCTTAGAGTAGAAGAGAGGCTCTACAACCATGTGTGTAGAGGCCTAGAGTAGAGTCTACAGTTGAGTGCGTGGACCCCTACAACTAAGTGCATAGGGTAGTTTTGAGTTTGTAAGAAAATCTAAAGTATCAATAAAGAAACTATTCTGAAAATATCTGTGTTTGATCCATTTACTTATGTTATGAATGAACACATTTATGTTATGATGAATATTGCGCTTATGATTTAATATTGGATTAATGCATGATTCGGCATGGTTTACATTATTATATTAACACAAGTAATAATATATGTTTACACAAAGAATATGTCAATGCATGTTAAAGATATCAAACACTTAAGCCGATCTGGGTAATAACAAACTTAGGAGTGATTATAGAGGCACGGAAGTGGTTGGTTCACCTTTATAGGGTCCGTAAAAGATAATCATAGACCTTCACGAAGGCCTAGATGCTGATAAGAGGGAGTTATATTGAGAAGCCTCAAGGGTTTATCGATCTACGTGGAGGAAGGTTTAGGGCATAAAATGACATCATAAACATCTATGGGTGCAGAAACTTGGTTCTAGCATCCCCCCATACTACTTTGGGTGAGACTCCAGTATGGACTCCGCAAATTAATGCCAAAAGGGCCAGTAGTGTAGGGATTTGTTTGGTAAAATTAACTCTAAACCTGGGTTAGGACCCACTAAGCCAGCAAATGGTTCTGTTGTCGAGACCAAGATCTGTGTAAAAGAGATATGTGATGTCGCATCACTGGAATCCAAAAAAGAATGAAATTGAAGACTAGTTGGATAGAAAGATCCACGAATTCATGGTGCAAGAGAACAGGAACCCATGATTGATGAAAGAATAGTGGTTGGATAGGTATCTTTACATAAAGTTACATGAAATTTTCTTCAGTTCTTTCCTGGTCGAATTATACAAATGGATCACTAAATTTCCAAATAGCCAAGGAATGTGGAGACTTGACGATCCAATAGTTTGGACCCCAAAGTTAATCTAGAGATTGGAAGCCTCTGAAGATAATATCACGTGCGCTATCAATCACTCACTTGATCATATCCTTAGATGGTTTGTGATAGAGTTTTCAGTTGATACCTCGGTCATCTATAGCGAAGCAAAGTGACGCTTCTTAAAGGACTGCAAGGTAAGTATTTAAGATCTTTGAATACTTGGATTAAAATGATCTTGTGTGAAAAGTGGGTTATGAGATTACCTTGATGTCTGGAGCTACGCAAAGTGGAAAGATCTTTAGGAATAGAGGAAGAATAGGACATGAATATATCATGTTCGTCGAGCCTCCTCTTAGTGATGATGAAGAAGCAGCATAGGATTCTCCACAGAGCGTTGTCCAATTAATAAGGCGACGGTTCTTGCGAATACCACATCCACCCACACCCCCTCCATCTTCACCTCTGTTGCATACACCTTCGCCCACACTTTCGCCACCTCCACCTCCGTTGAATATGGTGAATTAAGTAAAATTTCCCATTTTCAAGGGCTTATGGAATGAGGACCTAAAATGGTTTTGGTTTGTTGTGGAGGCTGTGTGGGAAGCCCAGGGAATTAGAGATGATCAAATGAAGAAAGAAATGTTGGTTACTTCTTGGCAGGAATGAGCCCTACCATGTTACACTAAGTACTACACTGATAACATGACGGCAACTTTAGCAGACATTTAGACTGTGTTGAATAAGCAATTTAGTAGGTCCAAATCCGAAGCACAATCAGTCGTTGGATTGGACATCATGATGAAGCTTGGCAAGCCATCTTGGGCATTGGATCAGAGATTGAAGTGCAAGATCCCTTAAGATAACATGAATCTTAAGGATAGACAACACCACAAATGGTTTGTGGCTTCACTCTTGCCTCATTTAAGGGTTCCTTTATCATAGAAAAATGTTGGGACCCAGGCAGAGGCCTTGGAAATTGCAATAAGATTGCACAAGACACCAATCCAAGATGTTTCTTTGAGAGTTCAGCAGATTTAAACAGAGTTGCAGAACCTTTTCCGAGAATTCCAAAGTCTGAAGAAGGATAGAGCGACTCGACCAAAGGTGTCTGAAGAGGTTTGGTGTTTCAAATATAAGAGCAAAGGGCATGATAAAGATCATTCCTTGTCTTCACAAATTATGTTGCAGGAGGAGGGTCGATGCCTCTGAGGCAGGAAGCTCAAGTAGGGCCAAGTGCAGGGCCCACACTGTGGTGTGCTATTTGTTAGGTAGTTGGAAAACATGCAACAGATAATTACCACTTGCTGTAGAAATTTGTACAGACGCCGCAACAACTCTTCTGCAACTTTTGCAAGTTCTGCAAATCAATAGGTCACGAGGAGCGGAATTTCCATAGTTACGATTTAATGATGGATAGAACGCTTGTGTATCGAATGTAGATAGAAATGCAGCGTCCAGATCAAGGTGCTGGGGGAGCACGAGGAGGATATCAATGTCATGGATGAGGCTGAGGCAAAGGAGGACTTGTACGAGGTCAGGTATAAGTTATTTGCTACAATTTTGGAGGTCTAGGACACTATGCATGAGATTGCACGAAACCAACGCACTTGTTGTGCTGATATTGTACTCAGTTTGACCACACAACAAAAGGTTGCCCTGTATTAATAGCTAAGATGTGCGAATAGGGGATGCAACCTCAATAGCCTACACAAAACCTATAGATGATGAGGGTTGAACCCTGCGAAGAGGATCCTAATGTGAATATTGTGCTACGAAGTGGAATGATGATTGGTGAAGATAAGGGATAACAGCCTGAAGAAGGTGAATGGGTCCCACAAAGTTCTAGAAAATGAGGTTGGATTTGATTTGGAGCACGCGAAGGAAACCTTCATGGAAGAAAATAAAAGATTTGTTGAAGCTTCTACCTCAGGAAGTCAAGATAAACAGTCTGAAGAAATGGACCCATCCATGATTACTACCTTTTTGGAGACCTGTATGAAATGGATACGTGATAGCAAGGCCATAAAGGGATTACATGAGTTAATCAATAAATGTGTTGGTAATGATCCTGAGGGACTGTGCATGGTCAAGAAAATTGGTAAGCATAAGGCAAGAATAGGGCGTGAGATGAGGCTCACCGTGCAAATAGGAGAGAATGAAATGGACCAAGTTATTCTGGATCTTGGGTCAGATGAAAATGTTTTACAGAAACAAACATGGGAGATAATGGAGGGACCTGCATTATAGTGGTCTCCTATTCAATTGAGGATGGTGAATTGGAAAAATATTATCCCCATGGGAATATTGCAAGGAGTCATAGTAGATATTGAAGGCACTAGTGCATTGGCGGATTTTGAAGTGATAGAAATTATCGATGACAACAATGCCTACCCCGCATTCCTTGGGATTAACTCGGCTATCGACATGAACGGGGTGATAAACTTGAAGAAGCAGACAATGTCATTTAAAAGAAAATCGCTCTGCGTAGTAGTACCTTTGGACCTTGCCGAAGGACCGCGCTATAGTGAGCTGGTCTGAGATTATGAAAGTGACAATGATTTGGACCAAACTTATGATATAGTGGCGTGAGAACAAGATTGGGTGAATTCAACAGCAGATGGATGTATTGTATGGGACCACGAAATCTCTTGCACATTAGATTTAGATGAGGAATTGGAACACTAGTAGAATCAATTGCATGAAGTGTCTACACTACGCTGTAACATGATGACCAAATCGCAGTGTTGTGTATCATTGAATGTATGAATTCTACCTTATTATGATGGTTTAACTGACGTTGATAAATTTTTGGATGCATGGGAATTTCCAAAGAAGCATCGCTTCCAAGCCTTGGACTTAGCACTACGTGCTATGGCTACAAGATGGTGGGGTACGCATAAAGACAATTTCGATGGATGGGTTGACTACAAAAGATTGATGAGGGTGCAGTTTAATTGCCAAAAGGTGCAATTGAAAGAGAAATACAATGGAAGGAGTGATCTGCGTGACGACTTGGCAAAATGGATTGGTGCTTACAGAGCAGAACCACAACTGGAGTGGGTGAATTTGTTATGGCATAGATGGATAGGATATTTTGAGATAGGGATTCTTGATGAAATTCACCTTTGAATATGGATTTGAGTGCATTGATGAAGCATTGCAAGAGGTCAAAGCAATGATATTCAGAATCCTGCAAGATCCCTTGGATTTGATTCAACCAGATTGGACCACCTAGTTGTGCCATGCACTGGAGTGCTATAATGTCTTTGTTCAAGAATAAGTGCAGGATCCAAGGAACATTAATATCCCAGAGACAGAAGGTCACTGTGAAGTTGAGGGGTCATAGATAGAGAATCCAAATATCACTGCGTTGTTGAAAACTCGACAAGTGAACATTGGGACAGAGGGGACTAATGGGATGATGCTACAATGGATAAGATCATTGATTTGCTCCGCAAGTAACAAGATTTGTTCCCTACAAAGTTTTCAGACTTGAAAGGGATAATAGGTGATTTAAGAGTAATGAAGATAACGTTGAAACTAGCTGTGAAGCCTGTGAAGAAGCAGCCATATAACCATAATCCTAAGTATAAGGAAAAGGTCCACTTAGAGTTGGACAAAATGTTGGCAACAGGTATCATTTAACTAGTGGAGGAGTCTCACTAGGTAAGTCCGATGGTCATTCAGGAAAAGAAGAAAAAGTATGAAATAAGGATATGTGTAGATCTTAGGAAGCTGAATGATGCTTGCGTACATGATCCTTTTCCAACTCCATTCACCGATGACGTGTTGGATAATGTAGGAGGATAGGAAGCATATTCACTCACTAATAGCTTCTTTGGGTACCATCAGATCAAGATCACACCGAAAGATATGAGTAAGACAACCTTCTTGACTGAATGGGGATTCTTTTAGTATACTGTAATGTGTTTTGGACTAAAGAATGTGTTGGCAATCATTTCACTTGTAGTCATTGCGTCGTTCAAATATTTCATTCACAAGTTTATGGAGGTATACTTTGATGATTGGATGGTGTTTGGATTAGTATAACTCCATGTCGCTAGTTTGTGCTTGATGCTGCATATGTGGCATAGGTATGAGATTACACTAAACTTGAAAAAGTGCTTATTTTGTGTCCCTTTTGGAATCTTGTTGGGTCATGTAGTGTGCAGACAAGGATTAATGGTGGATCTAGTTAATATCATGGTTATAATCAATTTGGAGGCGCCAAGAAGTGTTAAACAACTATGTGCAACACCGGGTCATACTGGTTATTACCGAAAGTTCATTAAGAGTTATGCCCAGATTACCACGTTGATGGAGAAACTGTTGAAAAAGGACATTACATTTGTTGGAATCATGAATGTCAGTGGAGCCTGGATGTGTTAAAAGAAAAGATGGTCATCACGCTGATCCTAGTCTTCCTGAATTGGAAAAAGGAGTTTCACGTACATATGGATGCATCATGTATCACGTTGGGAGTAGTATTAACAGAGGCCAGTGAAGGAGAGATGGATCACTCAATAATATTTGCAAGAAGGAAGGTGTCAAAGGCTAAAAATAACTATTCGATGATGGAGCGCGAAGGGTTGGCTATGGTGCATGCACTCCAGAAGTTCAGACATTACTTGCTCAGCGAAAACTTTAAGATGTATACAGACCATTCTACATTAAAATACCTAGTCAACAAGCCTCTATTTGGCGGGGGAAATATGTAGATGTTTGTTTTTGTTTTAGGAATATTATTTTGAAGTCATTATGAAGCCAGGGCAATTGAATGCAATACTGAATCATTTGTCGTGCATTGAAATAGGTAAGGAGCCCACTAAATTTGAGGAAGGACTGCTTGATGCACAACTCTTTGTAGTGTGCTTGGAAGACAATCATTTTGTAGACATCATCCACTTCCTGACTATGGGAACGGCTCCAGAGGGATACACTAATCAATAGAAGAAGGAATTGGTGGTGCACACAATAGATGTTTCTCTTATTGCAGGTCACTTGTATAATATGGGAGATGATGAGATATTGCGATGCTATGTGCCTAATTTTGAATGAAGCAGTATCCTAGCTGAAGCTCATGGAGGGGTTGTGGGAGGCCATTATGCAAGAAAAGCAACAACACAAAATATTTCACGCATTGGGTTGCACTGGCTGACATTGCATAAGGATTCCAAAGTGTATTGTAGGACGTGTGATTCCTGTCAGAGGATGGGTAGGCCATCGCGGAGGGATGAGATGCCTCTGAATCCACAAGTGTCATTGCAGCCATTTGAAAAGTGGGTAATAAATTTTGTAGGACTGATTGAACCTTGAGGAAAGAAGATAGGTGTGTGGCATATCATCACCGCGACTGAGTATTTGACCAGATGGGCAGAGGTGCAACCTGCAAAGGATTGTACAGGGGCAACAATAACGAAGCTCCTATCTGAATATGTGATGACCAAGTTTGGTTGCTTGAAGGTGTTGAAGAGTGATCGTAGTACACACTTCCTTAATGAAATGATCAGTATGCTCATAGAAGAATTCCAAGTTTATCATCAAAACAACATGCCATATCACCCTCGAGCTAATGGGAGGGTAGAGACATTTAATAAGATATTGGAGAATGTGCTAACAAAGGTTTGCAATGCGCAGAGGAATTATTGGGACGTGCATGTATGCATGGTGTTATGGGCTTATAGAACTACTTGTAAGAAGCTGACTGGACAGACACCTTTCCGACTGGTCTATTGCATAGAAGTTGTGGTGTCAATGGAGTAAATCATGCCTAGTTTATGGATAACGACATTCACAGGAATGGTCAATCGCGGAGCCTTAGAAGAATGGCTCGCACAGCTAGCGGAGCTAGAGGAACATAGATTCTTGGCTGGATTCCATCAAAAAGTTCAAAAGGAGCCAAAAAGGCATGGCACAATCGGCACATCAAACTATGCACCTTCAAGGTAAATGATTTAGTTTTATTATATGACAAGTTTGATAAATTTCCAGGAAAATTTCAGATGCATTGGCTGGGGCCATATGTGATCAAGGAGATTACCGATGGCGGAGTAGTTCATATTGTGAAATTGAATGGAGATCCATTTCCCGAGAACATAAATGGTAGCTGAATGAAGCCATACACCGGGGATCTAGCCAGATGACTATATAATGGTTGCATAGTCTTAGCACTCCAAGCACCTACAAGGAGGTGCGGGACTATAAACTACACTGCCTGGGTTGTAGAGTTATACGATGAGGGGCTTTTGCATAATAATAGGGTGTCACAATGTTAGCAAATGTGAGAAGGGAGTTGCGCTATAGGACGAGAGACTACATAGCGTAGCTAAAAAGTGATTGTTACCATCATTGTTCATGATTTGATAGTGAGAAAACAACTAAGAGAAACTGGGGACGGGCATTTAAGCGGGGGGGGGGGGGGGGTAATTAAGCTGAATTTAAAGGGATATATTTGAAAATATTCTGCCAATCTAGCATTTATGAACATATTTTTGGGGGATCGATCAAATTTGAATTTGAATTTTCCCATAAATTACATATGGTTGTCCAACGAGAGACACTTTTCATTCTGAGAGTGTATGAGTCGTGTTGCCTGGTGTGCATGAATTGTGCATTCTTTGAGGACTTGGTGGATATTTCTGTGTTTGATAGGTTACCTAAGGAAAACCAATAGCTCATTAACAGCTTCATGTATGCACCCATGGAAACTGCAAGTGCTAGAGGGTCTATTGCCTCTGAGGGAGTTGTCCCTGAGGTTGTAAGTATGGAGGTTCTCGCAATAATGCCAAAGTCACAGAGGTCATATAAGATGAAGCCTACACTAGAAAGAGGGTTCCTTAAGCCAGAGAAGGATAAAAAGAAGAAGACATTGCCAGTGCACTAGTCACCAAGGAAACATCAGAGTAAAGAAAATCCCACCGTGTAGGAGAAAGGCAAACTAGTATACCTAGAGGCTGAGGAGGAAGCAAAGGAAAATGATATTAAGGGGGTAGACCCAATTTCGAAGATGATAGAGTACATCCCTCCATGCTAGGGCAAGGTGAAGGTCCTGAAGGACACAGATGAGGGAAATTTTCTCCTTAACACACCCCTGCTGCCAGAAAACGTAATGTTTGAAGGTTCGCGCTTAGCCCGTGTCCCACATATGAAGCTTGAAGATTGGGACCTGGGGAACACTGAGTGGTTCTCCCACTTGGCTAACCATAATTTCATGAAGCGAGTCTTCTACAAGGAGTTTGTTGTCACTATGTTGGAGCTAGTGGAATCAATTCATGGGGTAAATAAAGCAGGATTATTGACCCTGCTATGGGTGCCCCTTTACCACCTTGCTCCCATAAATTTGATTGTTATCAAACAGTTGTTGTGCCTGTTAGATGAAGATTTCCTATGGTTGGAAGAGCTAATGTAAATAACAGATATGCTAATCCATCAGATCACCTTGCTACCACATTCAGGACTGAATCTGGCCAAGCCATTTAGTAGAAAGACTGGTGATCATGACCTCATCGAGAGGATGAAGGACGAGTTCAAACTTGTCAATAAAGCATGTGGGTATTCCATCTCTAGTATTACCGACCCCGCGATGAAGGTGGCCACCCAAATTTTTGCTGGAAAGATAATGCGAAAGTGCCACACAGATGAGGTGTCGGTACATGTGGTTTCATTAGTAGCTCAGTACACAGAGGGTGAACAGTTCAACTGAGCATGCTATCTATTCAACGCGTTCCTCACATATAGTAGGGAGGCACAACACCAGAGCAATACCATTCATTATTCATGGCTCTTACTGTCAATCGTGTTGGTCACATGGAAGTTTATAGAGGAGAACCAATTTCCTCCTATTGAAACATATTTTCCAGAAGCGAAAAAATTCGCATCGTTGTGGGCTACCAAAGATGCTGAGCAGGTATGGGAGAGAAAAGTGTTTTGGGTATTGATGGAAATGAGTATTAATATGGCCATCAAATGGAAGCCACGATTGTCACCAACTGTCTTTGAGTAGTTGTCTGGGTACATGAAGTTCAAGGAAGACTTCCACTGTATTCCCATCCAGGCATGAAAGGATCCAGAACACAAGTGGTATGATTTACCATATCTAGTGACATATGATGCCATTATAGCAGTCCTTGAGCAGTATCCAGCAGACTAGCGTACAACATTAGATTTGTCCGTCGGGACTAGTAAGTCCACGGAGAAGCAAAAAAAGGAAGCGGCATGACTGAAGGTGCAACAACTAGTATAAAATAGAAAGAAGGAGACTGAGGAGAAGGAACGTGAAGAATAGGAGCGCATTGTCAAGGAACAAGCATAGAAGGAAGAGCGCGGCTCTAACCAAAGTTAGAAGTCTCGTTTGCCCCAAACAGAGGATGAAGAATAATCACAATAGGGAGGCGACGATCTGGAGAGCACCCCTTTTCCAGTAAAGCGGCATAGAGAACAAGAAAAGGAGGGGCAATGAAAGAAGACCAAGGCCATCAAATCATCGCTTGATTCAATCACCTTGATGGAGGATGACTTGGACGATCTTGGAGACAAGGTAATAGATATGACTGCAGAACTGCTATAGCAATTTGAGCAACACCTCTTGGGACAGGGTCCTCTAAGCATAGAAAATTTTAGGGGCGAATGTTCGCCCTTTGGCGAAATTAAGAGGTTTTAAATTTTTAGTGGGCGAATATTTTGTATCATAGTACATTTTTACAAATCACCTCAAATAGCCCACCTTATTTTAAGGGAGAGGGTAAAAAAGGTAAATTTAGCCCTTGAAATTAGGAGTTACAACCTTCCATTCGCCCATTTTCAAGAATAGGTTTTGTTTAAGTGAATCCATTCGCCCATTTT
>APFE031011532.1:29483-40714 GCA_000404065.3 Pinus taeda | reverse complement strand
TGGGCCAAATACCATATTTGTAAAAGAGGTATGGTAAATTAATAAAAATATAAATAAACGAGAGGTATTGTAAACAAATAAAACATTTTTCTATATTTACTCCATAAGTCACCTTATATTTACGAACACTAAAAAAATACATTATTTTAGGTGAAACCTGTGGGCAAAATATTATGGGACAAATACCATGGACTAGATTGTTATTAATACCATGCAAAAAAACATTATTAACCCTAATATTATTATTAATAAAAATAAAAATGGCACAGGATATTGACCCATGGTATTCACCTGGAATATAGCCTATTTAAATGGGGGAATTAAACCAACATAGATCCATCTTTACGATCTACTAACCCATCAAATATCGTGATATGCAAACTAGCATAGAGTGAAAAAATATTTGATCCTTCTCGAGTAAAAATGGATGTTGTAATTTAATGTATGTTAAACATTTTAGCTAGGTTAAAATAAAAAATAAAATAAAAATCAACTATTAATTTTATTAATTTTTATAAATTACTAATAGTAATTTTTAAGCTCTAGGTTTATTATAACCCATGGTAATACCAAGATCTTACAAGATTTTATAATTGAGTAAAATATCTGCCATGCCTGGTGAGAGATTCACCAAAAAATTATATATACATATTATATTATTGATAAAATCGTCTTCCATTTTTCCTATCTACCATGGAGATTCACCTATTTATTATACTTATAAATTTACGGGGGGTTCTTAAAATTTTCTCTGCCTCTAAGGTCAATTTTGGGGCTGAAAGTCCAAGCTTTTGTGATGTAAAGTGTAAATTCTTTGCAAGTTATGATCACAGAGAGCATAGATGTAAAGTGTCATAAAGCGTTCATACCCTTCTTTTATGTAAGATGTGTCGGCTTTAGAAGATCTACCCATGGTTTGTGGACCATGGGATTTTATAAAAAGGAAAGTATTAGAAGAGTCAAAGGTATTTTTTGGTAGCAAAATATATGAATGTAATGGGTCATTAAACGTCAAGAGCGGAGAGTCTTAGAGTAGAAGAGAGGCTCTACAGTTGTGTGCACATAGGAAGAGAGTAGAGTTTGTTGTGTGCACAGAGCACGAGAGTAGAGTCTGCAGCTAAGTGTGCAGACCCCTACAGCTGAGTGCACTGGGTAGTTTTGAGTCTGTAAGAAAATTGAAGTATCAATAAAGAAACAATTATGAAAATATATGTGTTTGAACCATTTACTTCTGTTATGAATGAATGCATTTATGTTATGATGAATATTGGGCTTATGATTTAATACTGTATTAATCTGTGATTTTGCATGGTTTACATTGTTATATGAACGTAAGTAATAATATATGTTTACGTGAAGAATATATTAATGCTTGCAAAAGATATCAAACAATTAAGCCAATATGGGTAATAACAGAATTAGGAGTGATTACACAGGTGCATAAGTGGTTGGTTCACCTATTTAAGGTTCACAAAAGATAGTCATAGACTTTTATGAAGGCCTAGAGGCTGGTAAGAGGGAGTCATATTGATAAGCCTTGAGGGCTTATAGATCTACGTGGAGGAATTTTTAGGGCATAAAAATACATCATAACCATCTTTGGGTGCGGAAACTTGGTTCCATCATCCCTCCATACTTGCTCGAGTGAGACTTTAGTTCGCACTCTGTGGATTGATGCCAAAAGGGCTAGTGGTGTAGGGATTGGTTTGGAAAACTTAACTCTAAACCTAGGTCAGGACCAACTATGCCAATAGTCCCCAACACAAATATGGCGACTCGCCCTCGAGTCACTCAGCTGGCACCTCGATCATGTTGTGAAGGCCACCTAAATTGACCTATAATTATGCGATATCAGCAGATCTCTACACCGCGGCCTGCTGCACTTCCTCCACTAGATTTTCTATCATCGAGCCTTCCACTACTAGGTGCATTGTCCTCTGTGTCTGCTATAGTATATTTAACTTTTCCTGAAGTGATAAAGTAATCTGACATGCTTCCTCTAACCATGGTTGTAATATGGCTTTGTGAAGGGCCTCTTTGCTCTATATCTCTCTTGTCTGTGATTGGAGTTGCTTGCCTTCCTGCAATTTCCTGAGGCTTTAGACTGGCACCAATGTGTGTGCAGTCACTCAAAATTCATCATACTTGTGCTATGTCTCCTGGATACCTATGTTAAGCCTCTGCAATTTTGGCTCTTCCTAAAATTTCTTCCATAACTCCATAACATGATCAAACATCATTGCATAGTTTGTGACTATTATATCTAATGTGCAAATGTTTTCCTTGATCGTCGCTCCGCGTTGCTCCCAAACCTTTCGCAGAGTGTTCGGATGGAAATTTAACTGAAGCTCTGAGATCTTCATCCTAAAATTGAATGTAATTTTACCTATCTCATCCTTCAACGTGTTGACCTCAGTAGTCAATTTTCTGATTTTTGTTGTAGCTGCAATATCCTTCAGGATGTTCAACTCTAGAACTAATTTGCATGTCTACTCTATTGGAGTATCTAGGCTCTGAGTTCGTGCTTCCAACTCCTCCTTTTCTTTTAGAGCCAAAGCTTTCTCTACAAAAAACTTCTCATTATTTACCTTGAACCCACTGATGATTGCAATGGCGCACCACTCTCTAATCCTTAGTTCATCTGAAACCCCATGATGAAGTGCATGGAGGGTCTCAATTGGTAGCATGACTAAGTTTAACGCCATGTCCTTAATTGTACTTAATACAACACGGTTATCCTCTAATTCCACACAAACAGAACCTTTTAGTAAAGGTTTGACTCTAAGGTCTAGGGTTTGTTCTAGCTTCGCTAATGTCCTACTACCTTGCACGAGGCTCACTTGCACCCCATTCACTTGAATCCTACCGGTCTGGATCTGCATCTCACACATATCCTTTTGGGTACTCCCCAACATCTATATGTATTGTTGTTCAAGATGCTGCCATAACTATATGGTTGTGTCTCTAACCTTGTTGCTGATATCATCTAGATCCCCTTCTGTGACAGCCATGAGGTCGATGCGCATATGATTGTATGATTTATGCTTCTTTCTTGGGCCAACAATTGTCTCCCTACTACGTTTCTTCAATGTGAAGGGAGTTCTCTTATATTCTCCCCTACCTCCTTCCTACTCTGATTGTTCCTAATCATCTATACGTTGGGAAGCCTATTCTTCCCCTCCTTTAGTGTCAATGCACTCGGTTTCAGCATGCTCTTTTGGAGTGCACTATTTCTATGTAGTTGCCTTAGCAGTAGCTTCTTTATTCTTATGTTGAGCCAGAGCTCGTGTTGCCTTTTGTGTTGCCTCTTTATGCTTATGTGCACCGGTCGATTACGCAACAGAGCTTTTTGGACCTTTACTAGTACCTACACCAATCTCCATGGGTTCACGCCACTCTGCTGGCCAACTCCCCATGATCTCTTGCACATCTGTCACGATGACTAAGTATGGAAGCTTGTGCCATATATGCTTAGGTTCCTTGCATGGCTTGATTAATAAATTATGGAAATGGGCCTTGAACTCTGTGATGGCCCTTAGCTACTTGAACAAGGTTGGGGACAACCTCGGTCATTGATTAACTATCATCCTAAGATCCATTTCCATTAAGACCCAGAAAATCTTTGACTCCTTGATCCTCTATAGATCGTTGGTTGACCATAGTGAAGAAAATTTTGCTACCTTTGGTAAATCTTCTACCTACGGAGGAAATTGACTATCCTCTAGCAATCTCCATGCTACTAAGACAATGGACAACAAGAGTCATGCATAGTGAAACAATTTACTCTCCTCCTTTGCTTCATAACAGTTCATGAGGAACTCCTTGCACAAATTCTTCACCCATTTATATTGTACTCCCTTCATGCATTGGGCAACCAATGATACTAGGCGTTGGAACTTCATATGTGCGGCATTTCCTTAGAATCTTGCCTCCAAGAATCTAGGGAGGGAACTTCACTGCCTGGTTCTAAATGGAGTAAATAGAGTATTTGTATGACTTCTTTACGAGACCAAATTCTACCTTCATTTTATTTTCTTACTCCTTTTCACCACTTTTCCCTTCAAATTCCTTGCCAGGGTCTTCCGCTTTGTAGGGTAGTTTTGTAATCCAATGGATGAGAATATTTGTAATCAGGATGGGCTCCTCAAGCCATAGGCACCCATCGAGCACCAATACGAGTAGTTAGCACGCACACCATGTTGATGATTGATCTTTGAAAATGTGGGACACAGTGCATGTGCAACAACCCCACTTGCTCAACATCTCTGACCCACTTCATTCGTTCCAACTACGTAACTCCAGTCTCTTTATAGTAAATATTCTTCATATATTTGTGAGTATCCAAACGAGGGAATTTCTCATGGTCTATGAAATACCAATCCTCCAACTTTAGTATGGGGATGCACACTAATACCATAGGGGCTTCACTCAATGAACCTCTGGCATATCACTGTATTCATGACTTATTAAACAATACCCTTAATTTGACTACAAATTGGAAAATACCTCTAAAAATCACATTATTTAACCCCCTACCAATACAAACCCAATACATCTTCACAATTTAAGAACCCCTACTTTCACTAGATATTATAGGTATCTATTTTTCATTAACATTTTTTATATCCCTTTATATTTTTTTATTAACTTTTGACCCCACTTTTTATGCCTACTAATAAAAAAAATCGTCTCCCCCTTATATATCCCCCAATATATTATGTCATTTTATCCTCAATAGATATTCCCCAATAAGAACCCACGTGCTATGGTATTGCTCCCAAAGTGAAGCTCCTCTGGCTAAGATTGTGCCTTCAATTTCAACCTATTCTGGTAGCAAGGGCATCGAAACCATAAATTTTCCATAACCAAGTTCTTTCATTAATTTTGTCTTGCCTTTCCAAAGATGGATATACTTCGGGGGCTGTGGGATAGGCTCAACCTCCTCAACATCCAATTCCTCCATGCCTTGTAATTATTCTTCCTCTAGGTCCATCACTTTCTTTGACTACTTATCTGTTTTCTTCTTCTCTCACACCTCTAGGTTTTTCCAGGGTGAATGCCTCACTGGCATAGGTTTCTTCTACTTTTCTTTTGTAGTTGTTTACTTTGGCCTAGTCGACCTTGAAGTTGTAGGTACAATGGGTGTAGCTTCCATTCTTGTTATTTTGACTGTTGTTGCATTGGAGATAACATCTTAAGAACTAACAACTTCTATGAGATTTGTGGCAGCCATTTGCACGAGAATAGTCCTCTGGTTAATTTCAGGTAACATCGTGAATATTAGACTAGAAATTAAGTCCTCCCAAACCTTATGATTCATACAACGATGAAAAGAGGGATTAGACAAAATTCCCAGGATGAAAAGTGTTCTTCAGTGGACCAATATGCCCAATTTATAGGAGGTTTTGAATTCAAATCTGACCGTTCCCTCCAATTTCTGATCATAAATATGTCTTTGTTGGCAAATCTTCAAATATGTTCACCATAAATGGTGCCTATCCGGTCCTCTTAATGAAATTTTTTCCATCAAACTATAAATAATGATTCCAATGGCTAGTTTTCGACCCATCTATGTGGCACCTTACTCCATGGCACAACTCATCCATTGCAACTTCACTTGTCATAGTCTTGTCTTCTGTCACACAGCCTCATTACTACGTTTTTCTCCTCACGGGATAATGTATTTTATAGTCCCATAATCCCTTACAGTGGCATGGATTACTAAGACTATCCTACTTCCATATAGTGATTGTGTAGGGGTGGAATCCCCTATATACAACTTAAATCTATTTCCATTCACTTTTCCAGGAAATCACTCCCCATTCATCTTGGCAAGCTAGACTACACCACCATCTACGATCTCTTTAACAACATAGGGCCCCAACCAATACATTTAAAATTTTCCTTGAAATTTTGTGAAATTTTTGTCATATAGTATCACTAAATCATCCATCTTAAAAGTGCACAACTTAATATGCCTATCGTGTGATGCTTTCTTATGTTCCTTTTGTACCTACTAGTGAAATCCTACAAGAAAGCAATCTTCTTCTAGTGCCATCAGTTGTGCAATCCATTCCTTCAAGGTCTTATGATTTGCCATCTCCGTCAAATTTGCAATATGCAAACTTATCACAATATACTCCATTTCCATCACTGCTTCAATCCCATAGACCAACCTGAACGATGTTGGCATGTCAAATTCTTGCAGGTCATCTTATATGCCCATAACATTGATCCCAGTCATTTCTTTGCATGCTATAGACCTTTGTCAATGCATTCTCCAAGATCTTGTTAAATTCTTTCATCATTCCATTCACCTGTGGGTGATATGTTGTGATCTTTCGATGATATGCCTGAAATTCTTCAAGCATCATGCTGATAGTTTCATTCAAGAAATGTGTACCCCTATCACTCATCAATATCTTAGGGCACCCAAACTGTGTTAATACATATTCAATCAAAAACTTCGCAGCTGTCGCAGCTGTACAATCCTTCACTAGCTGCACTTCTGCCCATCTAGTTAAATATTTTGTTGCAGTAATAATATTTTGCACACCTGTCTTTTTTCTAGTGGTTTTATTAGACCTATGAAATCAGTGGCCCACTTGTCAAATACCTACAATGAAACCTAAGGATTTAAAGGAATTTCATCCATTTGTGAAGGCTTCCCTATCGTTTGAAAAGCATTATTGGCTTTGTAGTACCCCTTAGAATCCTTATGTAATGTCCTCGACAATAACTTAGGGCACAAAATCTTTTGCACGGTTTCTTTTCTTGCATAGTGACCTCCTGCCACTCCTCCATGTGCCTCGATGAGGATATTAGCTTGTTCAAATTCTAGAATATACCTCCAAAGTATCTCATCTGTTCCCATCTTATAGAAGTGACCCACAATTAATGAAAAGTCCACAAAGAAGAATCCTAACTCTTTCTTTTGTTGAGTAGAATAGCCTTCCAGAGTTGCACCCGTAGTTAAAAACTGAATGATATCAACAAAATGGTCATCCACAATGCACACCACAAAGAGTTGTGCATCTGACAGTCTTTCCTCCAAACTACTTGGCTCTTCACCTGTTTCAATCGTTGATAAATGGTCTAGTCCTACATTCAGTCTTCTAGGCTTCATAGTGACTTCAAACTCATATTCTTGAAACAACAGCAACCATTGGCAGATTCCTCCCCAAACACAGGCTTATTTACCAGGTATTTCAACACAGAATGATCAATATACATTTTAAAGTGTCCGCCCAATAAATAATGCCTAAACTTTTGTAGTGCATAGAACATCGCCAACCCTTTACACTCTATAGTGGAATAATTCTTCTCAGCCTTTAATAACTTTCTGCTCACGAAGGCTATTGGATGATCAATTTCTCCTTCACCTCCCTATGTTAGTACCACACTTAGCGCAATGCAAAAGGAATCTAAATGCACATGGAATTCTTTCTTTCAGTTTCAAAACACAAAAATAGGTGTTGTTACCATCTTTTCCTTCAATAAATCCAAACTACACTGACATTATTCATCCCAACAAAACATCACATGTTTTTTCAATAATTTTTCCATCGGCATGGTTATCTGAGAATACATGTTGATAAACTTTCTATAATACCTAATGTGCTCCAATGTCACGTGCATATGCTTGACATTCCTAGGAGCTTCCAAGTTCACAATCACAATGATCTTCACAGGGTCAATCATCAATCCCTGCTTACATACTACATGGCCAAGAAAAATACCAAAGGGCACAGAAAATATGCACCTTTTCAAATTCAGCATGATCTGATTCCTTCGACATGTATCCAACATAAGGTTCAGACTCACAACATAGTGCTTTACTAACCCAAACAAAACTGAGTCATCAAAATAAACCTCCAAAAAATTATGGATAAATTCCTTGAACGATGTGATTACTACTCAGGAAAAAATTGCAGGCACGTTCTTCAATCCAAATTGTATTACCGTGTATTGAAAGCAACCCTGCTTCGTTGCGAAGGTTGTCTTGCTTCAACCTTTCGGTGCTATCTTTATCTGATGATATCCCAAAAAACCATCAGTAAATAAATACGCCTCCTATCCACCAATATTTTCCAATACTTCATCTATGAACAATGTTGGTAACGGATCATGCACGCATGCATCTTTCAACTTCCTTAGATCTATGGATGTCCTGATTTCACCTTGTTGCTTCTTCTCCTAGACCACCATATGGCTTACACAATTGGATTCCTCGATAGGTTCAATAATATCGACAACCAACATGTTATGAAGTTCTTGGCGTACCTTTTCCTTATACTTTGGATTGAGAAGATAAGGTCTTTTCTTAACGGGCTTCACATCCAGCTTCAGGGCAATCTTCATAACACCCAAATCTCCTACAATTCCTTTCAAATTTGAAAATTTTGTGGGAAAGAGATCCTGGTACTCGTGCAACATTCCGACCACCTTATCAACTGTATCAGCATCCCAATACTCCTACCTTCGTGAACTTAGGCTTTGCTTCATTCCCAATGTTTACTTGTCTAGTTATCAAAGGTTTTGAGAAATCTGAGCTCTTAGATTTCTATCCTTCGAATTCACATTGACCTTCTATCTCTGGAATATTAATATTCCATGGATCTTCATCCTCTTATTCAATAGTCACATTGTAACATTCTAGCGTATGGCACAACTATGTACTCCAATCTAGCTAAGCCCTTTCTACTACTTCCTTAGGCGCTCTGAATATGGCTGCTTTTATCTCCTGGAGTGCTTCATCAATTCATGCAAACCCATCCTCAAAGCTAAAATTAAATAGGAATATTTCCTTTAAGATATTCCATTCAACTATCCCATACAAAACTCTATTTCCAAATACGAGTTCAGTGGAATTATGTCTAAGGCATGATAGAAAATGTGCACCCATTCTAGTTTGGTTCAGTTCCCCAAGCCTTAGTCCATTGTGCAAGATGATTACGTTGATCATCCTTCCCATGGTACTTTTATGTCATCTGAGTATTAGCATACTCAAACCTTAATCTCATGATTATTTTGTATTCATTCCATCCAACAAAACTCTCCTTTTGCGTACCCAAGCAATGGGTAGGCGTAGCACGCAGTGCTAACTGCATTTCTTGGAAGTGATGTTCTTCAGGTTCTTCCCTTTCAAATTCATCTAAAAACAAATCCACATCACTAAAACCATCAGAATGTGGAAGGTTCTTTACCTCAGTCGAGACACATCACAGTGACTTAGTCATCTTATTGCAACGGAGGGTAGAAACTTCATGTAACCGATTCTTCCACTGTTCAAGTTCTTCATCAGGATCTGAGGTGCAAGAGCTATCTCTACCCCATGTAATTAGTCCATCGACTGTAGGATTGATCCAATCATCATTTCATGTGGTGATCTTGTATATTTGACCCAGATCATCATCACTTTCATAGTCGCAACAGGTTGAGTATATCAAGCTCTAAAATTTGAATGTAGTGAAATTTTGGAGAGTTTTGTAGTAGCAACAACAGATGTGAAAACTTTGTAATGTGAAGAGACAAGAAACATTAGAAAAATTAAATAGGCTTTCATTTTCTTAAGATCTAAATTATATGATGATTTCACCATTACTCTATATTTCAATAGTAATTTCCATTAATATTAAAAATATATTTATTAATCATATGATTAAGTCTTAATTTTTTTTTAATATCCCTTAATCTTTGTTGCAGGAAGTTGATATGCGTGGAGGGGGAACATATGTCAGGAACTGGAAATGAGGGGAAAATGGTTCTCTCACACATATTCCTTTTCTTCACATCCTTCCAATCTACTAGGATGGGTATTGGCTATGGAGCCATGTACACCGCTTTGATTTGTTTACAACTATTAAATGTTGTTAAGAACTTGAATGATTCTGTGATTACACCTCAATTTGCTGAATAAATTTTGAAAATACTATTTTATAATTTGGGTGGCTACAATATTCTTGATCTCTTTTCAACCGATAGTTATTACACAATGTGTTAGAGTAAATTCTATTAATCACTCTAATGATGTCTTGATTATGTATCAATTTAACAAATAAATGCCGAAAAGACTTACATTTATTAGGAAGGGATACTTTGATAATCATAAGTTTAAGTCTTAGTTATTATTTTAATATTCTATTAATCACTTAAATGGTGTCCTAATTATCTGTTGATTTGTTCAACAAATGTCAAACAAACTTACATTTACCGACAACAATTTTTTTTTAATCATAACATAAAGTCTTAGTTAATTGTTTAATATTTGCTAATCTATGTCATCAGAGGTTGACTGAGTCTATATAACACTTCACTAAAATATTTCCATGGAATGGAGAAGTGTGCGGAGGGAGTTTGAACATCCTTTCAATCTGTTATAACTCATACAATTTATGGAGCCATGTGGACCTTATTGATTTGCTTACAAGTAGTAAATGTTATTAATAAATCAAAAGATGTGATGGTTACACATTAAGTCATTGAATAAATTCCAAATGTAAAAATGATAATATGGGTGGATATGATCTTGATTTATTTACAACCAATAATCATTACAAAATGCATTAGGGTAAATGATATTAAGCAATCGAAAAACTTATTGATTTCTCATACATTTGTTGAATAGTTTTTAATAGTATAACTAAGTCTTGATTAAATTTTTCATAATATATGTGGATTCCTATGAAATGTATTTAGTATCAGCCACAACATTGTTATAGACATTTTTGGGCACTGCAACCCCAATCATAAATTTCCATAAATGGAGGGCTCCTAAGTCCCTAAAAGTGTTGCTTCACTGCCTAAAGGAACAAGGTTAGTTGATTACATCATCTCCCAGAAGTTATCCACTAAAAAATGCTCATAAATGGTCAAAACTGGACCATACTAAAACCCCAATGCAGAGAGTGTGATGCATATCACCTTCCCAGTGTATAGGGTGCGATGCATACTGAATGGCTCCTCTGTAGGGTGCGATGGTCAAGAATGGACAAATGGCAGGGACAAAATGCGAGGTGGAAGATCATGGAATCTTCCAGAAGCTTCCCCTCTGACACTTGCCTCTCTGTTTTCGACCAGGGATGACTAAGGGATCATCATTCTCCAAGTGGAAGCAGGAACTATCAGAGAGAGGACACTAATCAAGACCCCAAAAGATGACTCATCTCCCTATAATCATCTATATATGGATCCCTCATCACAGAGATCCAAAGGCTGGAATTTTGTATCTT
>APFE031011532.1:1282-25811 GCA_000404065.3 Pinus taeda | reverse complement strand
CTTCTTTTGATGTTTCTTGATCCTTTTCTTCCTCCTCTTCATACTCTATGTAAAATAATTTCTTCTCAACACACTTATGACCTTTAGTGCATTTGCTATCACAATGTAACAAAGCCCTTTTTCTCTTTTTTCTTCCAATTGTTGTGGTGTAACCCTTGTAGGTTGTGGAAGGCTAGGAGAAACAACACTTCCATCTTCATAGCTGTGAGGGGTAGAATTCATTGTTGCCATAATTTTACTTTCTAGTATGTCACAAAGCCCTTTTACTCTTTCCAATTGTTGTGGTTTTGCTCTAAAGAAGGTGTTGCTCTTTGTATCCTCATAATGTGCTATCATTTCCTCTATCAGAATTGACCACGTAACAAGTCGTTTACGAGAACAAAGCCCTTTATACCATAAAAATTGATTTGGTTCTAAATATGAAGATGCAATACATACCTTTTTTAACAGTGGTACACAATGTAGATCAAAATATTTCTCCATCTGAAGTATCCAATTTACCGTATCCTTCCCATCAAACTTCCTCATCTTGTTTTTTCTTGATTTTAGGTGCTCGATCTTGAAACGACTATAACTCTGTACTTTCTAATCTTTAATTTCTGAAATTGTGACCTACAGTATCCCTTTGTGTCCTGTTTCCAATGCCACCAATCTGACCCCAATTGTATTCTTCAATGAAGAGTTATGCCAAATCTCCCACAGTGACCTGATTATATACATTTCCAGAAGAGCGAACTTGTATGAAGTGCCACGTATCACTATTTGGACCTTTGTCTCTGAAAAATATCTAGAAGAAACTAAAGTCTATCCTTTTTCTATAACTTTTTATGAAATTTCAATCCTCTGTCACCTGTTTGGAATGTAATTCAGGAGTCTGCAAAAAGACCAACTTCCTCAGATCATATCTCTGCAAATATAGCGTAAAACGTTCTGAAATTCAGACTTGAGATTCAGCGCGATGTCTTCTCAAATGGGTTTTTTTTCAACTTCTAAAACGTTGTAGAAAAAATGTTATAGCAAAAATGCCATGATGACTTGTTTGGAGCAACAAAACCCTAGAATCCAAAGCTCTGATACCAAATGTTATGAAACCAGCTCAAGAAAAGATAGAAAAGAGAGATTAATGCCTTATAATTCAGCCTCTTCTAGGGGGCAACCTCCTTTACATTACATAAATGAACAATTCTTCGATGATACAAATGAAAAGACATCCTTTCTATATATATGAGTCTAAGGGGTCATTATATAATCAGAGCCTACATAACAATAATAAGGGCACAATAATAACAATAGTGGGCTTCTATGGGGCACAATAGTAACAATATGGGCACTACATGGGTACACCAATATAATAAGGGGGTGTAGTAATAATAATAAGGGGTTACACTAGTAGTATAGCGGCCTGACAGGACCACAACCCATGACTTCACAACCATGGCTAGCGCAATACCAACAACCGCAATTCTAGCAAGCTTACCAAGGATATGAGCGATGAGTCTTTGCAAGTAATGGGCAGCCGTATCAACCATATTATAATGGTTATGCCCATCAACCTTACCAAAGTTACCAACATCAAATGCATTATGCTGGTATGCAAAGACCAACTCCTCAAGCAATTCCATCTTATCCTGGGTATGCTCAACCAAGCCTGAATCAACAGTTGCCTTTTGTGGCAACTTTAGAGTTACCGGATCGAAATTGACTAACGAACAATCCAATTGCCTACGCCCCTTGGTGGCCGACGATTCCGCATAAACATCCATCTGATATTCCTAAATTTAATGGAAATCCAGGTGAAGACCAATCGAACCATGTGATGACCTTTCATCTATGGTGTTCATCGAACACTATCAATGATGATTCGATCACGCTTCGCCTCTTTCAACAAACGCTAACTGGTCTGGCAGCAAAGTGGTATATCGAATTGCCTAGAGCTTTGTTTGATAACTTCAGTACCCTAGCCACAACCTTTTTAACCCATTTTCAGTTACCCATAAGGTATGAAACAGGAACTGAGCTACTTACCAATTTCAAACAAACGACAGCCACTCACATATCCGATCATATTCATGAATGGCGACATCGTCGTAGAATGGTAAAAACATATGTTCCTGATCAGCTATTGGCTGAATGGTTTATTAAGTCACTGTTACCTGCTATTACAAAAGATGTGGCAAAGGGAGGAGTCATCACTGAAGAGCAAGTTATTGCTCATGCACAATATCTAGACATGATTTATACTCAGTCTGGCACACTCTACGATAAAATCCTTGATGCTCCTAGACCAGAATTTTCCATTCCTCCGCCTCCTAAATCAAGCAAAGACTCTCATGTCGGTGATGGCGTGATAGGTACAACAAGCACTAAAACCGTAAAGGATACATTGAAAATGACCCACACGGTTTCAAGTCAAAACGCAAATGAGGAACTTCTAGCCTCAGAAGTAAATGCCGTGTCAACAGACAAAGGCAAAGAACCCAAGCAACAGGGAGGCAAGAAGTAAAAACAAGGGAAGAAGAAGAACCAGGGGGACTCATCTCCTAAAAAATCTTCTGCAAACCCTCTGGGGATAAGAAACCAAAAAGTCCATGCAATATATGTGACGAGGATCACTGGACCAGAGAGTGTCCATATAAAGATGAACTTAGAAAATTCTTCAAAAGTTCAAAAACCTCGGATGTATTGACTGATCCGTTTCCAAACCCAGGAACAAATTTGGTTGCTAGTGAAAATGCTTCCCCGTCCCAAGTGCTAATGTTGTTGGTTTCAAAGCAACTGAATGATGCTCTCATATCGACAAGGAATAAAGATTACGGGAATCCACAGATGTTGAACAACAAGGATAATGATCAACCTAGTAGTTCAACAACAACTTCAACTGAAGTTGTGCCACCCATCATTCCTAAATTAAAAATAAAACCGCTGAAGGGAGTAATACACAAATCGATGTTTAATCCTCATGCCAGAGCAGCACAACACTATAATATCGTGGAGTATTTAGCCCAATCACCCTCGCGATGTCGACTCTTAAAGTACTGCAAAATTTCCCCTCCCAAAAGTAGGCTTTATTATCAACAATAGGTGGGATTGACCCAGCGGATTCCAATCTTGTATCTTTTAATCACAAAGGATACGACCCTCAGTTACCAGCTCAACTAGCTTTCCTCATTCAAGTGAAAGCCCTCAACAAAATTGTTCATAGAACAATTATTGATGAGGGGGAATCCACATGTATCATGTCGATGAGTTGCTGGAAAACTCTAGGGTCTACATCCTTGTCGCGATCGTCAACAACATTAAAAGCATTTGATGGATGAACGTAAACCTCATATGGGATATTGAGTAACTTGCAAGTCGAACTGGGGGGTAAAACAGTAGAAATCGATGTTGAAGTCATCGTCAGAAACCTCTATTACAACATCCTACTAGGAAGACCCTGGATATATGCCATGGCAGCCGTTGTGTCGACATACTTTAGGAAAATTGCATTTCCTTCCCAAGGAGGAATTACAATCATCGACCAACAAACTTTTCTCCCCAATAGTTCGCAAGCTACAAGAAGCATTCTGATGATCCATGGAAGCCCTAGTGTGCTTCACAATATCGGAGTAGGCCTGCTAAAATACCCCACATTAATGGGAACTTTTATCCTACCGCCTCTAACCAATTTGGCGGAAGTGGCTAACATAGGAACCTGCAAAATGATATCTTCCATTCAAAAGATGTCAGAAAACGATGTTAAAATCGATCATCCATAGGTATTGCCTCTAACCCCACTGGAAATATTATAGCAATCAATGTTTTCAGCATGGGAGGCAAACCCGCATCAACGCTCATCAAGCGTTTGGATAGATAGGTCTAAGGAATATGGCACCCCTTCAGATCCTTGGTCGCAAGTACACTCTACAAACAAAGGAATCATTTAATCGATGATGATTGATAGGGCACCATGGGAAGATTACCACCATCGTTCCCATCTTCTGAACTGGAAAGAAGATAATGCCAGCAACCTACACCATCCTTCAGTGTTTGACTTTCTGACGAATACTGTGAATACAGTGGATTCCGAGAGAAACTTATCCAATATTGAAGAGACTACCACCATAAATATCTCAACCGAAACAGATTTTGTAGAGAATATTCATGTCGGAAAATCTTGTTCTTCTTCAGAATTGGAAATATATAGTGCTCTCTTTCGCGAGTTTAGAGATGTCTTTGCTTGGTCATATGATGAAATGCTAGGTATTGACTCAAGCATAGTTGAACATGAAATTAATATGTATCCATATGTCAAACCGGTACGACAACTGCTACAGCAGGTGCACCCCAAGAAAGCCATTGCCATCAAGGCGGAAGTTAAAAAACTCCTCCATGCTGGTTTTATTTACCCGGTTCCTCTGACCGATTGGGTATCGAATATTGTTCCTGTGATGAAGAAACAAGGAACAATTAGAGTGTGCGTCGATTAGGGGGATGTAAATCAAGCTTGTCCGAAAGACAACTACCCTACACCCTTTACTGACCAGATAATTGATGAATGTGCAGGATGCGAAATCTTTTCATTTATGGATGGATTTTCCGGGTATAATCAAATAAACATCCGCCCATAGGACCAGTCAAAGACTGCATTTATTTGTCCGTGGGGCACGTTCACATATCGCAAGCTACCCTTTGGTTTGAAGAACACAGGGGCAATTTTTTAGAGAGCAATGAATTATGCTTTCCATGACATCAAGAACATCGTTCAACCATATCTCGATGATCTTCTAGCTCATTCGCAAAAGTGGACCGACCATCCGCAGCATTTGAGAGCGATATTTCTACATTGCCGACACTACAAGATACGACTCAATCTGCACAAATGCGTGTTTTGTGTCAGTTCTGGTTGTTTACTTGGCTTCATGGTATCAAAGGATGGGATTCGTCTCGACCCATGTAAGGTTCAGGCAATCATCGATTTGCCTCCACCTTCAAACTTGCTTCAAATTCAGAAATTCCAAGGGAAAGCAAACTTCCTTAGGAGGTTCATTCCAAATTACGTTGAACTAGCTAAAGTTTATACTCGTCTATTGAAAAAAGAAGTACCCTTTGTTTGGGATCAAGTCGTGCAAGCTTCCTTTGATGCTTTAAAGTAATCTCTAATAAAAGCGTCATTAATGTATGCTCCTGATTATCAAAAAGACTTTAACCTGTATCTGGCTGCAGCAGATACGACCATAGCAATGGTTTTAGTTCAAGAAGATAATGGAATTGAACATCCTATATATTATTTAAGCCAAAACTTAAATGATACGGAAATGAAATACTCCTACATTGAAAAGCTATCCCTAGCAGTTGTTTAAGTGATACAGAGATTTCGACACTACGTCCTCTTCAGAAAAACTACCATTTTATCAGATTGCAACCCCATGACTTATATATTGTCGCGACAGTTGCTGGGGGCCAAATATTCAAAATGGATAGCAATTTTACAAGAGTTTGATCTAGAATTCAAAAAATCCAAATCAAAGAAAGCCCTGGTATTCACGGAGTTACTATGTGATCTCCCATCATCATCCAACGATGCAACATCCAAAGAAGCAATCGTGGATGAAAATTTGTTTCTGATATCTTCAAGCAATCTATGGTACAAAGATATAATCATCTATCTCCAGACACAAACATATAGGTCTAACACCTCACGCTCCGAACAGCAACAGATTCGATACCAAGCGAAAGACGACATGATCATCGGTGATACCCTTTACTGTCGCGGTATCGATATAGTTCTGTGAAGGTGCCTCACTCATGAGGAGGCCGAAAATGTCCTGAATGATTGTCATTTAGGTGCATGTGGGGGGCATCAATCTGGTTATGCTACGGGCGCAAAAAATTTTGCGAGCAGGATACTTCTGGCCAACAATGTTAAAAGATTTCATAACCGCAGTTAGAAGTTGCCATGCTTGCCAAATTTTCGATAGCAAAACCAGACGACCACCAACACCACTGCAACCAGTAGTTGCTGTTGGGCCATTCACCAAATGGGGCATAGATTTCATGACATTTAACCCCACCTCAGCCGGGGGGCATGGGTATATCATAGTCGCGGTAAACTATTTTACCAAATGGGCCGAGGCGATGACTACATTAAACAACAGCTACCCTTTTCTTTTTTAATCACGTAGTCTCCAGATTCCACGTTCCACAGACCATAGTCACAGATCATGGATCACATTTCCACAATCACATGATGGTTGAGTTGGCTGCCAAATTAGGACTGTCCCATGATAGCTCTACTCCGTACTATCCGCAAGCTAACGGACAGGTTGAGACAACCAACAAGGTCCTGAAGTGCATGTTGAAAAGGATGATCGGAGTCCATAAATGGAGTTGGCACCTGATCCTGTACTCATCCTTGTGGGCATACCGGACATCAGTGAGAAATGCAAATGGGTTTACACCTTTTCAACTTGTGTACGGTCTGGAAGCAATCTTACCAGTTCAATGTGAAATCTCGTCCCTCAAACTCACAGTCGACCTTCTCCTCGGAACCTCAGAAGAAGAGCCTTGTTTCTTGGAACTAATCCAATTGGATGAAACCCGTCGCGATGCAGCTTTGGCTAATGAAGCTCATAAGAAATGAGTCAAAGCGAAGTTTGACAAAAATGTCAAAACTTGCATCTTCTCAGAGGGTGACCTGGTCTTACTTTACGACCAGGAATCCGATAAGTTGGAAGCAGGGAAATTCAAATCCTTATGGATGGGTCCCTATATTGTTAAGCATGTATTAGCAAAAGGAGCCTATGAGTTGATGGACTATGTTGGGATTCCACTGGCGCAACCTCGTAATGAGTTGTACCTCAAGCATTACTATGCTTAATTCCGCGTAGTAATCCTTATGCTTTTGTTACATTTTTGTTTTCGCTAAGAGCAATTATGTTGGTTAGGTAATCCACTTTTTTGCATGCGTTGCAGATGTCAAACCTATTGGAATCATTTGTTGGATATGTAGACGGAGCGTGTCATAGTTCGCGAAACCTGTCTTCTACGGCATGGGCCATTTTCAATCCCAGCGACGAGTTAGTAAGTTTCAAAGGGGTATGTATTGGTTGGTCGATGAACAATATCGCTAAATACAGCGCATTGATAAAACTCCTCTATGATGCCATCACACATGGCATATGCCGACTTGTCGTCAGGCTAGACTCACAACTCGTCATTCTACAACTCACTGGCATCTATTCCATACGGAATCTAGCCATCTATCGCATGTTCCTAAGAAACAAGATTTTGGAAAGACAGTTCGATTTCATTCAATATCAACATATTTCCAGAAGTTTAAACACATTGATAGACTCATTGGAAAATTATGTGTTAGATAGACATTTGCAACATTTATAAAAAGAAGCATCACATCAATATATGCAGCAGGATCATGTAACTTAACCAAAATAAAGCTCCGAAAATCAAAAATATATACATAACTGTTGATAGTTTATACATAATGTTTTGTAACCAAGACAAAATCAGTCAAATGACCCAAAACTTGGAATGCTAGGGGGCATCCTAGTCTAATGATGCTGGTGATAACAAGTCACCGCCTGTGCAATCATGCGTAAAAGCCTAGTCCATCAACTTAGCACTCCAGTAGTATGTCGCTGCAACTGCAGAGGCAGCTCATCGGTCCTCACATCTGGGATACCAAGGGTGAGACCCTCGACCTGATCCTGTAGTGCTGAAAGAGTCTCAACCACATCAAGGTCGTGAAGGATGACCCTCCCCACAGCCTCTCCTGCTGGAGCGGCCGCTAGGTCTCTGCGGCGTACTGTTGGTCGAGCTAGTCCAATATCTGCATGAGCACATGAGTTTTAATCAGTCTTGGTCAAGAAAGGATAAGAACATTATAAGGAACAATGAACAAAGATATGGTCAGAAGATTTGCCCATAGCACCCCACTGCTCTTCGGCCAGCAGCACTAAATCTGGGTCACCCTGGAAATCCATGCCAGCATATGGAAACTTGGAGTAGACCATCTCCTGATGATCAAACCACTCGAAGAAAGTATCAGAAAAGGAAATCTAAGGCTGGCCAGCATGTCGAGACATGAGGTCAACCCATCTCTGCATCTGTGGTTCATTCGGTGGAGGTAGGCCAAGTGAGATGTACTACGGCTGCATCAGTGGGATCCTTTCCAAAGCGAAAGCAGTCAAAATAGAACCATAGCCGAAATTCTTGGATCTTCTGCTTTTCACCTTGGTCAGTTGTTCTTTCATCATAGAGAGTACTACATCACACCAGTTGAACACCTTCGATTCAAGGCATTCCAAAGCATACTACATGTAAGACCTATTAGCTATGTGAAGAGCAGAACTACCAACCAGTCTAGCAAAAGTGAACAGAATGGTCCTTAAGGGCCGGTCAATGACATCTCGGATATTGATCTTGTCTTCCATACTCGGTTGATATCCCTCTCTGCAGTGTCGGCGAATATACTCCCTCACGGACTCACCCCCACGGGTGGAGCTTGATAATGAGAGAGGGACACCATGCCTCAATAAACCAATCAAAAAATAGATGTCCACGACAATCAAGGGGATCGATTGGCCCCTAATCTGGAACACCTGGTTGGTAGGATCCCAACCATTAAGGAAATATTGCAACAAGTTGATTTGTTTCCTCATGCTAAAGATACGAAAGAACTTCAACAAGTCACAGTTCCGCAATGCAGCTACTATGCTTGGATCACGTAAAGCAACCATGTCCTCTTCTTCATGCTCGCATTCTCGCCATGTAACAACCATTTTTCTCCGATGAATCTCTGAAAAAAAAACAAGAGAAGAGTTGGGATCTTGATTTGGCAAAAAACAGGCAAAAATCTATGAGAAAACTGTGCAAAAAGTTTTCTCCTTGTGCCCATCGCACCCTAGAAAGTGTACTGGGAGCAATGCATACTGACTAGTCAGTGAGAAGGCTAGTATGCATCGCACCTTTCGATTAAGGAAGGGTGCGATGGAGCCAAGGTGAGGTGTTCAAACCCCATAGGCTCAGCAAAGTAAGGAAACAGGCTCAGAATTCAAAAAGGAAAGAATGCAATTGAAGAGCACAAGTTTAGCTCCTACCTGGTCAAGACGGTGTCAAGAATCGTCCACAGAATCTCCCGGAATCAGCTAGTGAAAATCAGGGGGGGAAATCTCCTCCAAAGCTCCAACAAACCAAGTTCAAATGAAATGGTAAAATGAGAGGTAAAAGTCACTTTTAAATTACCATTCACATAATTCAAGTAAGATATTAGTGTTCTTAACTCATTTATCAAGCATATTTTTTCATTTCTAATCGGTTTGATGAAGCAATTGAACAGGTAGTACAATCTTTGAAAGAACAAAATGCTAATGGTGAATCAAGGAATCAATGACCATTATCACGAGCAGTTTTAACGCGGAATTCAAGCTCGTTAAAAAATAAACATAAGCAATAAGCAAATGTTTCCCCCAAAATTTTGCTCATTAAAAAATGAACCGGTAAATAACCATTGTGAATGCCTTATCGTCAGCTTTTGAGCCTTGGTCGTGTTCTCATCATCACCTCCACTCTATTTTTAGCCGATCATTAACCTCCACTTGATTTTTTACCCTTTCGAGGAACATCTGCGAAGAGTGATTCTATTAGCCATCCTTGTGACACTACCGTGATTGGAAAATTCCAAACCTTACCTAGAATCAGCTACTACCCGAAATCATCACTCGTTCCTGGAAAAAGTCTCCTTTAAGCTCTTTTCAACTGACTCGTAAAATATGAAAAGATTTCCAAGCGATTAACCTCTCTGGCTCATTAAAGTCATCGGAAGTGCTATCCCTTCTCTAGATTTTAATATTTTTGGACTTAAGGGATTATTACACAAAAAGATCGAGCACTTGTCTTATTCGGCTCATTAAAACTATCGAAAATTCATCCCTTCCGTATTATTTTATGCTTTTTCGGACTTAAGGGATTATATGACAAAAAAGAATCTTTGGACTTTCCTTTCCGTCCCTTTCAGACTCTCTAAAATTGAAAAGGACCGAGTTATCTTTGTCGTTAAACTCGTTAAAACTGAATAGTGACAAACTCGTCCAAATCGACGAGAACGAGTTTCATTGTTGCTAGGCTCACTAAATATAGCGATAGGTTTGCCCAAAGGGTGGATTATAAAACAACCATATGTTATCCTCCTCAAGCTTGACAAAAATAAAGAGGTACTGGTCAGCAATGACTGGGGAAAATTGGGAAGAAAACTTGAAAAAGATTTATTGGTAGCAAGTCGCTCTTAAACATGACACTTTCTTTCTGCATCCAAGCCGGGTTGGGTTGTTCCGTTCACTGGTCATATCACCATTGGTCCGTCACACCATCCATCTTTATGGTTAATGCTACCAATCCATCGTCAGTGTCACCGATATGTTCAAGAGAAGTCATTCAGAAAATTCGCCTATGTCTCACCCACTGCAATACATTCACGCTCCATTCTTTCATGACCACCACCCTGAAAATTGTATCATCAGATCGTTTTCACCTCCAAAATTGTTTGATTCATTCTGTGTCGTAGATGTGGGATTCATTAAGGTCCTCCTATGATGGGTCACTTCTTGTCAACATCAGCTCATTATCCAAGAAGTCAACCTAGGAACAACCCTTTCAGTACTTTGAAGCTTGCATGCCTCAATGGCAAGTTTCTCACTTTTGTTAAACGCCAAGTCCTTTTTCACACCACGTGAATTGTACTGTAGTACCTTGAGGGTCATTGTCATTATTGGTGATTCCTCTCGCACCTGTTAACAGCTTACATCATTGGCTGGTAATCAAGCGATGTCTTTCCATGTTTGACTCCAGAACATTTTTCACATGGATCGACTTGGATTGAACGAGTTTTGAAGACCATGGATCTAGTTTCATCCATCCGGGCTGCGATATATTCAGGAATATAAAGACATATAATGTACATCATTGCCAAATAGATGATCATCCAAATCAAAGGATGATGAGTTCGAAACATCAGTCTGCCACACAGACGATTGTTTGTCCTATGTACATGAAAATGAATTTATAAAGCTGAGCATGGGAATGCCCACCTCAGCTAGATCATTAAAAATGTTGTCAAGATAATGTATTGTATTGTATCTTATTACAGGTCGCCTCCCAGCTCGAAAAAACTTTGGATCCTCATGGTAAAGCATTTCACCCGACATCAAAAAATTAACAACCTCATGCTTTAAGGGGCAACTATTATAGACATTTTTGGGCACTGCAACCCCAATCATAAATGCCCATAAACTAAGGGCTCTTGAGTCCCTAAAAGTGTTGCTTCACTGCCTAAAGGAACAAGGTCAGCTCATTACATCATCTCCCAGAAGTTCTCCACTAAAAACTTCTCGGAAATGGTCAAAACTAGACCATACTGAATACTCAGTGCAGAGGGTGCGATGCATATCACCTTCCCAGTGTAAAGGGTGTGATGCATATTGAATGTCCCCTCTGTAGGGTGCGATGGTCGGGAATGGACAAATGGTAGGGACAATTTGCGAGGTGGAAGATCATGGAATCTTCAGAAGCTTCCCCTCTGACACTTGCCTCTCTGTTTTCGATTAGGGATGAGTAAGAGATCATCAGTCTCCAAGTGGAATCAAGAACTATCAGAGAGAGGACACTAATCAAGACCCCAGAAGATGACTCACCCCCTACTATCATCTATATATGGATCCCTCATCACAGAGATCCAGAGGCTGGAATCTTGTATCTTGTAGAGAAGTGCTATTGGTTTTCTGGTGAAACTTCATAGTGTTGGCTGATCTAAGCCTTACTTGAGGTGAAGAAGGCCTTTCTTGCTGGAGGATGATGCTGGGTCAAAACTATTGGTTGCAATCCTCTTGCTATTCTTGATATTAATAAAGCTATTCAATTTTTCCTCCATATTCTTGTATGTTTGAATGTATATGCATTTGTATGGTTAATACATATCTAGTCCTGTGTTATTTATGAATATAGATCTCTGTTCTTCGATAGTGGTATGTTGCTTTGATTCCATAGGTGCTCTTTGAAGCTGGGTAGATGAAGAAGAAGTGACAAAAGATCTATCAGGAAGGAGAGGAACCAAGTAAGGAACCAAGCGCAAGACTAAGGTTGGTGTCCTTTGTTCCACTCTTATCTATTTTCATAAAGGAAAACGAAAGTAGTCTTTACTTGTTTGTTTCTAAGATATCTACCAGTCTTAGTGGGAATAGCAGCTTCGAGTGGACACTATTCCCGATAACAAAATGGCGACTCCACTGGGGAGTGAATAGATTGTTTGTTAGTCTATCTTTGTTTGTTTTATAAACTTACAGATGGAGCCTAAAGTCAAGCCAACTAGCCTTCGAACTGCATTTTTTATACAAATGCAAAGCAGATCAATGTTGCTTCAATCTATCTCCATGTTTTGTTTATAAATTGAACAATTGATCTGCAAACATTCTAATTTGCCTAAGTGGTGGCTCTAGTAACCTCCTTAGATCAACCCCTGTGATTTACATTTATTGAACATCACTTACTCGGCCTAAATCCCTGAACTGAATTGCAAATTGTGAGAAAAAACTGGTTAAAAGTCTCGCACTGGTACCATTGCACCCTTCCTTCAAGGCAGTCTGTATGCATCACACTTCCCATGTGTAGTAGGTGCGTTGCATATTGGATTCCCTATGTGACAGGTGCGATGGTCAGGGAAGGTTAACTTTACCTTCAGACTTTGGTTTTTTCTTCACTATTTTCAGTTCTATTCAGGAGTTTTGTTGTCTGTGGTCAGTATATCTATGTGAAAACCCCCTTCTCTTTCATCATTCTGCCTCTATTGTTCGAAGAACTGTAAGTGTTTTTATGTATTGTGCACCATTTTCAGTTCTCTTTTGCAAAGAAGTAGCATAGTCGAACTGTCGTTTCTTAATCTGAAAGTGTTGTAAGTGTCATTTTCAGTTATAGAAGAGAATCCCATTGTTCTTGATAGTCAATTGTACTGTTACTCTTGTATATGATTTGAATTAGTAGTTTTTAAGGTGTCGAAAAACAGTTTTCATTTTGAAATCGCAAAGTGTCGCCCTTATCTTCACTTCATTTTGAAAAGAAATTTTTTAAGTATCGTCAGTTTGAAAATAATTCAGATTTGCACTTAGCTTTCTTATCGTCATTTATACATTAAGAAGGCTGAAATAAAATACATGCCTGTGCATTTGCATTTAGGCTGCTTGGTTTGATTTAGGACAGTGCATTTAGAGCGTGCTCTGTGCTCTTTGTTGAAAGACTCTCGATTTTCTTTCCTTAGTAGCTAGGATTTTCATTCCCAAAAGAAGATTAAACAGTTTTTTATCATCTTAGACTGCATTTTAGGAATTGTATACACATCACGTGGTGAACCTGAAAGGAAAATTTTATCAAGATCAACTATAAAGTAAATTTAATGAATCTAAAAACGCTTTGGAACCTAACGCACAACATCTGGAAGTCTAGGCTAGAGACGTATTCTGGTGTCTTAAAACCTGGTAACTATTGCTTTCGTTGTTGGTTGGGTGATTCCTCCACTCTGAGACAACAAGTGCCAGTACGGAGTTGTGCTCCCACGTACCGTCGAGTATATATTGGGAGACAACAATAGGCTACATCCTTTATCCTTAGGGAGCCGTGTCTGCCACCCTATCGATCACAATGCACCTAACACAACATTCAGGAAGATCGACTATCATACCGTAAAAATTATTTTGCGTTTTGCGATTGGTTTGATAATCCCCCCTGCCTAGATTTCCATAGAAGTCTCTTTCATTCCTTTTCAGACTCCTTAAAGGAAAAGGTCCATCTGAGCACTTGTCACTTCAGGTTCACTAAAAATCGAAGGCGGCTAGAGTCATCTTTTGTTTTTTCTCGACTCTTAAAAATTGAAAAAACAAGTTGTGTCAAAGCGTCTAAAATTCATTTAATTTGAAAACATTTTCCCCTTTTATTTTGAGTTGATCAAGTAATCTGTAATCATGGAAGCATGTTAATCAAAACCCTTCGTTCACGAAGACTTATGATTCAACCATCATTGACTCCAGAAGAGAAACCATTCCGGACAAAGCGGACTCGTTTGACCGAATCAAAGTCCCCTAGGTTGGTTGGAGCAAGTACTCTGACATCCTCAGAGACTCCGGTTACTCCGAACATTTCTGGTATCCCTGTCTCTACAAGAGAAATTCCACAGCAACAAGAGCAAATTACAACTACAACTGATTCGGAAGGTGTTACTCAACAAACCTCTATTTCTGTAGAACTTATATCTTCTTCGGCACCAGAAATATTCTACGGACTTGATTGTCTACCTCTTCCTCCTCGATTTATTTCCATAGAAGAGATTGTGGAAGATCCTCCATCTAACACTCCAACGCAACTTGGAGCTGGGATCGCCCTATATCCTTCTTCATCAGAAGATATTCTCCCACCATTGGAAGTTCCTGAAGAATCACTAAGGAATCTTTTGGATAGGCTTAATATGTTTGAACAACCATCAACATCAAGGACTGTGTCACCCAACATAGCAGCAGCAGAAGTTCCTACTGCTACTCTGACAATGTCCACTGGCATGCCATCTATCCCAACCAGCTCTCAATCGTTGGATGGAGTCCATATAGGGGCTATTTCAACAGTATGGACTGTTCCCGTTTGTTCGTCCGGAATTGTATTTGGAATCTCTTACATTGAGTCTCAAGAAATTGAACCTTCACAGTGTCAATTTGGGCAAAATGGTCCTCAAAGTCAAATCATTCCTTTGAGTACTGGATTACCATCATATGGAGGGTCGTATACCCTTTCATTTCCTTCTTCGGAAGGTCAACCATGTGAGAGTTCACAAAAAAATTTAGTTTATGCTGGAATTACAACTAGCGGTTGGGTGCCAATTCTGCCTCAACAACCAAGACTTGTATGCTCAAAGCAACAAAGTTTACTTATGACAAATATCACCACTACGTCGGCTATTGTGGCAGTATCGCAAGTACAAGCGTTGCCAATTGTATGCCAACCTCAAGTTTCACAGGTTATAATGCAACAACCTCTTCTACCTACAACACGACCACAATCACCAACTAGTGGAATGACATAGGTTCAAACGGGGATCACCACCCCCCATCTTGGTCAAACAGTCGGTACTGGACAACAGCCCATGACTTCACAACCATGGCTAGTGCAATACCAACAACCGCAATTCCAACAAGATTACCAAGGATATGAGCAACAAGTCTTTGCAAGTAATGGGCAGTTGTATCAACCATATCATAATGGTTATGCCCATCAACCTTACCAAAGTTACCAACATCAAATGCATTATGCTGGTATGAAAAGACCAACTGCTCAAGCAATTCCATCTTATCCTGGGTATGCTCAAACAAGTCCGAATCAACAGTTTCCTTTTGTGCCAACTTTAGAGTTACCAGATCTAAATCGACTAATGAATGATCCAACTGCCTACGCCCCTTGGTGGCCGAAGATTCCACATAAATTTCCTTCTGATATTCCTAAATTTAATGGAAATCTGGGTGAAGACCCATCGAATCATGTGATGACCTTTCACCTGTGGTGTTCAACCAACACCCTCAATGATGATTCGATCAGACTTCGCCTCTTTCAGCGAATGCTAACTGGTCCAGCAGCAAAGTGGTATATCGAATTGCCTAGAGTTTCATTTGATAACTTCAGTACCCTAGCCACAACCTTTATAACCCATTTTCAGTTACCCATAAGGTACGAAACAGGAACTAAGCTACTTACCAATTTCAAACAAACAATGGCCACTCACATATCTGATCATATTCATGAATGGCGATGTTGTCGTAGAATGGTAAAAACATATGCTCCTAATCAGCTATTGGCTGAATGGTTTATTAAGTATTTGTTACTTGCTATTACAGAAGATGTGGCGAAGGGAGGAGTCGACACTGAAGAGAAATTTATTGCTCGTGCACAATATCTAGACTTGATTTATACTCAATCTGGCATGCTCTACGATAAAATCCCTAATGCTCCTAGACTAGAATTTTTCGTTCCTCCCCCTCCTAAATCAAACAAAGACTCTCATGTCGATGATGGCGTGATAGGTACAACAAGCACTAAAACCGTAAAGGATACGTCGAGAAAGGCCCACACGGTTTCGAGTCAAAACGCAAATGAGGAACTTCTAGCCTCGGAAGTAAATGTTGTGTCGAGAGACAAAGGCAAAGAACCCAAGCAACCAGGAGGCAAGAAGAGAAAACAAGGGAAGAAGAAGAACCAGGAGGACTCATCTCCTAAAAAATCTTCTGCAAACCCTTGTAGGGATATGAAACCAAAGAGTCCATGCCTAATATGTGACGAGGATCACTGGACTAGAGAGTGTCCATATAAAGATGAACTTGGAAAATTCTTCGAAAGTTCAAAAATCTCAGTTGTGTTGATTGATTTGTTTCCTAACCTAGGAACAAATCTGGTTGCTTGCGAAAATGCTTCCCCGTCCCAAGTGCTAATGTTGTCAGTTTCAAAGCAACTGAATGATGCTCTCTTATCGACAAGGAATAAAGATTACGGGAATCCACAGATGTTGAACAAAAAGGATAATGATCAACCTAGTAGTTCAACAACAACTTCGACCGAAGTTGTGCCACCCATCATTCCTGAATTAATGATAAAACCACCAAAGGGAGTAGTACAAAAATCGACGTTTAATCCTCGTGCAAGTGTAGCAAAACACTATAATATAATGGAGGATTTAGCCCAATCGCTCTCCGCGATGTTGACTCTTGAGGTACTCCAAAATTGCCCCTCCCAAAAGCAGGCTTTATTGTTAGAAATAGGTGCGATTGAACCAATGGATTCTAATCTTTTTTCTTTTAATCACAAAGGATATGACCCTCTGTTACCAACTGAACTAGCTTTCCTCATTCAAGTGAAAGCACTCAACAAAACTTTTCATAGAACAATTATTGATGAGGGGGCATCCACATGTATTATGTCAATGAGTTGCTAGAAAACTCTAGGGTCTCCATCCTTGTCATGATCATCAATAACATTAAAAGCATTTGATGGATGAACATACACCCCATATGGGATATTAAGTAACTTGCAATTCAAACTGGGGGGAAAAATAGTAGAAATTGATGTTGAAGTTATCGACAGAAACCTCGATTACACCACCCTACTCGGAAGACCCTAGATATATGCCATGGTAGCTGTTGTGTCGACCTACTTTAGGAAAATTTTATTTCCTTCCCAAGGAGGAATTACAATCATTGACCAACAAAATTTTCTCCCCAACAGTTCGCAAGTTACAGGAAGCATTCCGATGATCCATGGAAGCCCTAATGTGCTTCAAAATATTTGAGTAGGCCTACTAAAAGACCCCACATTAATGGGAACTTTTACCCTACCGCCTCCAACCAATTTGGCGGAAGTGGCTAACGTAGGAACCTGCAATATGATATCTTCCATTCAAAATATGTCAGAAAACGATGTTAAAATGGATCATCTGCAGGTATTGCCTCTATCCCCACTGGAAATATTATAGCAATCAATGTTTTCAAAATGGGAGGCAAACTCGTATCAACACTCATCAAGCGTTTGGATAGATAGGTCTAAAGAATATGGCACCCCTTCAGATCCTTGGTCACAAGTACACTCTACAGATGAAGGAATCATTCAATCAATGGTGATTGATAGGACACCATGGGAATATTACCACCATCGTTCCCAACTTCTGAATTGGAAAGAAGATAATTCTAGCAACCTAGACCATCCTTCAGTTTTTGAATTTCTGTCGAATACCATAAATACGGTGGATTCCGAGAGAAACCTATCCAATATTGAAGAGACTACCACCATAAATATCTCAACCAAAACATACGTTGTAGAGAATATTCATGTCGGCAAATCTTGTTCTTCTTCAGAACTAGAAATATACAACGCTCTCTTTCGCGAGTTTAGAGATGCCTTTGCTTGGTCATATAATGAAATGACAGGTATTGACTCGAGCATAGTTGAACATGAAATTAATATGTATCGAGATGTCCAACCAGTACGATAATGGCTACAGTAGGTGCACACCAAGAAAGCCATTGCCATCAAGATGGAAGTTGAAAAACTTCTTCATGCTGGTTTTATTTACCCAGTTCCTCTGACCGATTGGGTATCGAATATTATTCTTGTGATGAAAAAAGAACGAATGATTAGAGTGTGCGTCGATTACAGGGATGTAAATCAAGCTTGTCCGAAATACAACTACCTTACACCCTTTATTGACCAGATAATTGACGAATGTGGCAAATGTGAAATTTTTTCATTTATGGATGGATTTTCCGAGTATAATCAAATAAATATCCGCCCACAGGACCAGTCACAGACTACATTTATTTGTCCATGGGGCACGTTAACATATCACAAGCTACCCTTTGGTTTAAAGAACGCAAGGGCAACTTTTTAGAGAGCAATGAACTATGCTTTCCATGATATCAAGAACATCGTTCAACCATATCTCGACGATCTTCTAGCTCATTCGCGAAAGCGAATTGATCATCTGCAACATTTGAGAGCGATATTTCTACATTTTTGACACTACAAGATACGACTCAACCCGCACAATTGCATGTTTTGTGTTAGTTCTGGTCGTTTACTTGGCTTCGTGGTCTCAAAGGACGGGATTCGTCTCGACCCATGTAAGGTTCAGGCAATCATTGATTTGCCTCCACCTTCAAACTTGCTTCAGATTCAGAAACTCCAAGGGAAAGCAAACTTCCTTAGGAGGTTCATTCCAAATTACATCGAACTAGCTAAAGGTCATACTCGTCTATTCAAAAAAGAAGTACCCTTCATTTGGGATCAGGTCGCACAAGCTTCCTTTGATGCTTCAAAACAATCTTTAATAAAAGCTTCATTAATGTATACTCCTGATTATCAAAAAGACTTTAACCTGTATCTGGCTGCAGTGGATACGAACATAGCGATGGTTTTAGTTCAAGAAGATAATGGAATTGAACATCCTATATATTATTTAAGCCGAAAATTAAATGATCAGAAATGAAATACTCCTACATTGAAAATCTAGCCCTAGCAGTTGTTCAAGCGATATAGAGATTTCGACACTACGCCCTCTTTAAAAAAACTGCCATTTTATCAGATTGCAACCCCATGACTTATATACTGTCGCGACAGTTGCTGGGGGGAAATATACAAAATGGATAGCAATTTTACAAGAGTTTGATCTGGAATTCAAAAAATCCAAATCAAAGAAAGCCCTGGTATTCGCGGAGTTACTATGTGATCTGGCATCATCATCCAACGATGCAACATCCGAAGAAGCAATCATGGATGAAAATTTGTTTCTGATAACTTCAAGCAATCTGTGGTATGGAGATATAATCATCTATCTCCAAACAAAAACATATAGGTCTAATACCTCACGCTCCGAACAACGACGGATTCGATACCAAGCAAAAGACTATGTGATTGTTGATGATACCCTTTACCGTCGTGGTATCGATACAGTTCTACGGAGGTGCCTCACCCATGAGGAGGCCAAAAAGGTCCTGAATGATTGTCATTTAGGCGCATGTGGGGGGCATCAATCTGGTTATGCTACGACACAAAAAAATTTGCGAGCAATATACTTCTGGCCAACAATGTTCAAAGATTGCATAACTGAAGTTAGAAGTTGCCATGCTTACCAAATTTTCGATAGCGAAACCATAGGACCACCTGCACCACTGCAACTAGTAGTTGATTTTGGGCCATTCACCAAATGGGGCATAGATTTCATGACATGTAACCCCACCTCGGCCGGGGGGCATGGGTATATTATAGTCGTGGTAGACTATTTTACCAAATGGGCCGAGGCGATGCCTACATTAAACAACAGTGGCGAAACGACTGCCTTTTTCTTTTTTAATCACGCAGTCTTCAGATTCAGCGTTCCACAAGCCATAGTCATAGATCATGGATCGCATTTTCATAATCACATGATGGTTGAGTTGGTTGCCAAATTAGGACTATCCCACGAAAACTCTACTCTGTACTATTCGCAAGCTAATGGACAAGTTGAGGCAATCAACAAGGTCCTGAAGCGCATGCTGCAAAGAATGATTGGAGTCCATAAATGGAATTGGCACCTGATCCTGTACTCAGCCTTGTGGGCATATTGGACATCGGTAAGAAATGCAACTGGGTTTACACCTTTTCAACTTGTGTATGGTCTGGAAGCAATCTTACCAGTTCAATGTGAAATCTCATCCCTCAAACTCGCAGTCGACCTTCTCCCCGAAACCTCAGAAGAAGAGGCTCATTTCGTGGAACTAATCCAATTGGATGAAACCCGTCACCATGCAAATTCAACTAACGAAGCTCATAAGAAATGAGTCAAAGCGCAGTTCGATAAAAATTTCAAACCTCACGTCTTCTCAGAAGGTGACCTGGTCTCACTTTACGACCAGGAGTCAGATAAGTTGGGAGAAGGGAAATTCAAATCATTGTGGATGGGTCCTTATATTATTAAGCATGTATTAGCAAAAGGATCCTACGAATTGATGGAATATGATGGGATTCCACCGGCGCAACCCTGCAATGGGTTGTACCTCAAGTGTTACTATGCTTAATTCCGCATAGTAATCCTTATGCTTTTGTTAAATTTTTGTTTTCGCTAAGAGTAATTATTTTGGTTAGGTAATCCAATTTTTTGTATTCATTGCATATGTCAAACCTATTGGAATCATTTGTTGGATATGCTGACGACGCGAGTCGTAGTTCGTGGAACCTATCTTCTACAGCATGGGCCATTTTCGATTCCAGCGGCGAGTTAGTAAGTTTCAGAGGGGTATGTATTGGTCAATCGACAAACAATATCACTGAATACAGTGTGTTGATAGAACTCCTCTTTGATGCCATCACACGTGGCATGTGCTGACTTGTCGCCAGGCTAGATTCACAGCTCGTCATTCTACAACTCACTGGCATCTATTCCGTACGGAATCCAGCCATCTATCGCATGTTCCTAAGAGTCAGGATTTTGGAAAGATAGTTCTATTTCATTCAATATCAACATATTTCCAGAAGTTTAAACACATTGACAAATTCATTGGAAAATTATGTGTTAGATAGACATTTGCAACATTTATAAAAGAGAAGCATCACATCAATATATGCAGCAGGATCATGTAACTTAACCAAAATAAAGCTCTGAAAATCAAAAATATATACATAACTATTTATAGTTTATACATAATGTTCTGTAACTAAGACAAAATCAGTCAAATGATGCAAAACTCAAAATGCTAGGGGGCTCCCTAGTCTAATGATGCTAGTGATAACAAGTCACTGCCTATGCAATCATGCGTAAAAGCCTACTCCATCGACTTGACATGCCAGTAGTATGTCGATGCAACCGTAGAGGTAGCTCGTCAGTCCTAACATCCGGGATACCAAGAGTGAGACCCTCGACCTCATCCTATAGTGCTGAAAGAGTCTCGACCACGTCAAGATCGCGAAGGATGGCCCTCCCCACAGCCTCTCCTGCTGGAGCAGCCGCTAGGTCTCTGCGGCATACTGCTGGTCGAACTGGTCCAATATCTACATGAGCACATGAGTTTTGATTAGTATTGATCAAAGAAAGCATAAGAACATTATAAATAACAATAAACAGAGATATGGTTAGAGGATTTACCCATAGCACCCCAGTTCTCGCCGACTGGCAGCACTAAATCCGGGTCACCCCAGAAATCCATGCCAACATATGGAAACTTGGCGTAAACCATCTCCTGACGATCAAACCACTTGAAGAAAGTATCAGAAAAGGAAACATGAGGTTGGCCAGTATGTCAAGACATGAGGTCAACCCATCTCTACATTCCTAGTTCAGTCGGTGGAGGTAGGCCAAGTGAGATGTACTGCGGTTGCATCAGTGGGATCTTCTCCAAAGTGAAAGCGGTCAAAATAGAACCATAGCCAAAATTCTTGGATCTTCTGCTTTTCACCTTGGTCATTTGTTCTTTCATCACAGAGAATACTGCATCACACCAGTTGAACACCTTCAGTTCAAGGCATTCCAAAGCATACTACATGTAAGACCTGTTAGCTATGTGAAGAGCCGAACTACCGGCCAGTCTAGCAAAAGTGAACAGAATGGTCCTCAAGGGCTAGTGAGTGACATCTCGGATATTTATCTTGCCATCCATACTCAACTGAAATCCCTCTCTGCAGTTCCAGTGAATATACTCCCTCATTGACTCACCCCCAGGGGCGAGACCAGATAATGAGAGAGGGGCACCATGCCTCGATAAACCGGTCAAAAAATAGATGTCCACGACAATAAAGGGGATCGATTTTCCCCTAATCTGGAACACCTGGTTGGTAGGATCCCAGGCATTGAGAAAATATTGCAACAAGTTGATTTGTTGCCTCATGATAGAAATGCGGAAAAACTTCAACATGCCACAGTTCCGTAATGCAGTTACTATGCTGGATCATGTAAAGAAACCGTGTCCTCTTCTTCATGCTCACATTCTCGCCATGTAACAACCATTTTTATCTGATGAATCTCTGAAAGACAAACAAGAGAAGACTCAGGATCTTGATTTGGCAAAAAAAAGGCAAAAATATATGAGAAATTTGTGCAAAAAGTTTCCTCCTTGCGCCCATCACACCCCACCGGTGTACTGGGAGTGATGCATATTGACTAGCCAGTGAGAAGGTCGGTATGCATCGTACCTTTCGATTAAGGAAGGCTGAGATGGAGCCAAGGCGAGTTGTTCAAACCCTAGAGGCTCAGCAAAGCAAGGAAATAGGCTCAGAATTCAAAAAGAAAAGAATGCAATTGAAGAGCACAATTTTAGCTCCTACCTGGTCTAGACGGCGTCAAGAATCGTCCACAGAATCTCCCAGAATCAGCTAGTGAAAATCATGGGGGAAAAGCACCTCCAGATCTCCAACAAACCGAGTTCAAATGAAATGGTAAAATGAGAGGTAAAAGTCATTTTTAAATTACCATTCACGTAATTCAAGTAAGATACTAGTTTTCTTAACTCATTTATCAAGCATATGTTTTCATTTCTAATCGTTTTGACGAAGCAAGTGAATAGGTAGTACAATATTTGAAAGAAAAAAATGCTAATGGTGAATCAAGGAATCAATGACCATTATCACGAGCAGTTTTAATGCTGAATTCAAGCTCGTTAAAAAATAAACATAAAAAATGAGCAAATATTTCCCCCAGAGTTTAAGCTCATTAAAAAATGAACCAATTTTCTTGTAAATAACCATTGTGAATGCATTATCATCATCTTTTGAGCCTTGGTCGTGTTCTCATCATCACCTCCGCTCTGTTTTTTTAGCCGATCATTCACCTCCATTTTATTGTTTACCCTTTCGAGGAACATCTGCGAAGAGTGATTTTATTAGCCATCTTTGTGACACTGCCGTGATTGAGAAATTACAAACCTTACTTGGAATCTACTGCTACCCGAAATTATCACTCGTTCCTCGAAAAATGAGTCTCCTTTAATCTCTTTTCAACTGACTCATAAAATATGAAAAGATTTCCGAGCGATTAGCCTCTCCGGCTCGTTAAATTCATTGGAAGTGCTATCCCTCTTCTAGATTTTAATCTTTTTGGACTTGAGGGATTATTACACAAAAAGATCGAGAGCTTGTCTTGTTCGGCTCGTTAAAATTACCGAGCATTCATCCTTTTCATATTATTTTACGCCTTTTCGGACTTAAGGGATTATATGATGAAAAATAACCTTTGGAGTCTCCTTTTCGTCCCTTTTAGACTCTCTAAAATTGAAAAGGACTGAGTTATCTTTATCGTTAAACTCGTTAAAAGCCGAATAGCGACAAACTCATCCAAATGGACAAGAATGAGTTTCACTGTCGCTAGGCTTGTTAAAATATAGCAAGAAGTTCGCCTGAAGGGAGAATTATAGAACAAGCATATGTTATCCTCCTCAAGCTTGAAAAAAATAAAGAGGTACCGGTCAGCAATGAATGGGGAAAATTGGGAAGAAAACTTGAAAAAACTTTATTGATAGCAAGTCGCTCTTGAACATGACACTTTCTCTCTGCATCCAAGTCAGGTTGGGTTGTTCCGTTCACTGGTCATATCAGTAATGGTCCATCACACGATCCATCTTTGGGGTTAACGCTACCAATCCATCGTCAATGTCACCGATATGTTCAAGAGAAGTCATTCAGAGAATCCAGCGGTGTCTCACTCGCTGCAATACATTCACGCTCCATTCTTTCATGACCGCCACCCTGAACCCTGTATCATCAGATTGTTTTCACCTCCAAAATAATTTGCTTCGTTGCATGTTGTAGATGTGGGATTTATTAAGGTCCTCCTACGATGGGTCACTTCTTGTCGACATCAGCTCATTATCCAAGAAGTTGACCTAGGAACAACCCTTTTAGTACTTTGAAGCTTGCATGCCTCAATGGCAAGTTTCTCACTTTCGGCGACAAGTTTACATTAATGGCCTTCGACCGAGATGTTTTTCGTGCTGTTCGA